>MEHQ01002223.1:26917-44684 GCA_008828725.1 Saccharina japonica | reverse complement strand
ACCCATCCATCCCCACTCGTAGAAGGAACAAAAAGAAAAAGAGTCAGTGTGCGGACCGTTCTGGGCTTTCTGGAGCGCCGGATACCGGCTCAGAGAGGGTGCTTTACTTCCTGTTTGGTGCCTAAGTTGTCTTGCAGTAGTAGTGGGTACCCCGTCTTAAGGGAGGGTACCCTATATAAGAGAATAGTATAGTTAAGAGAGGCAAAATCGGCTGGACCCGCCTACATTAAACCTATATATTTCCCACTGTGGATAAGAGAGAGAAGGCTATTAATAGTTAAGAGACCTGTTTTCGCGCTGTACCACATTTCTCTTAAATAGGGGTACCCACTGGAGTAGTCGACTCCGTATATATGTACATCGATATCCTGGAAAACCGGGGTTATACACATTCCATCCCCTTCCCGGCGCTACATCGAAATGCCTCCCGTTTCTCGTACATACGAGCTCGTTACGGCGGTGCTTGGGTGCTTCCGTCTATCTCTCTACGTAGGGGAAAAAACAGTAGTGGACAAACACTGTTAGTGGATCTTCCTAAGGTAGCTAATTAGGCACTCTGATTGGCCAAGCAAGCACTGACCACTGGCATAGGGTTCGGGTTAGGGTTAGGGTTCGATCTGAGGGTCAACATACTACTACCCAGACAAAACCCCCATTTTAAAGATCCACTATCACCCTTTGTCCACCCCTCGGAAAAAAAAAGAAGGAAAAAAGAGTCAGTGTGTGGACCGTTCTGGACTCTGGACCTCCTGGGGTACCGGGTATCGGCGGGGTAGAAAACACAAAAGATGGACGACAAAAGCAACATGGAAAATCGGAACAGAAGTACGGCATGTATGTATGTATATTCATATAATACATGCAAGACACCAAAGGAGAACATCAAGGACAACGACAATAATAACGGGGTAATTCAATCATCAATCAACAATCATCCTGCGATGATCGTAAATTTATCACATCGTAGATACGAGAATATATCATACAACATACCCCTTTGTCCCGAAATATAAGCACATTTTATAGATAAATATTCAATAAAAACAGTGCTTATACTTCGGGACAGATTTGTATATACCAAGGTATCACTCTGGAGGTCGGGAATGTGATCCCTGTTGGACAGCAGTGGAGCCCTGGTGTGAACGAATATCACACGGGAAATGTGTGTGTGTTCTTCACATTAAACCGTCCTATCTACCTGTCGACATCCAGCACACCCAGTGTCCGTGCCGATTCTTCATCCTAAAAAGGTACCAGTTCTGTGGTCACAAAACTACGACACAGCAGTAGTAGAGATACTACGCTCAGTGCAGTAAGCAGAGCAGACAATTCGATGCCATATACGACAGGCACGACCTATCCTGCTAGCAATCCAGCTGCATGAAACAGAAAAAAAGAGAAAAAAAGAAAAAGAGAGGAAAAGAAAAAGAGAGGAAAAGAAAAAGCGAAAAGGAAAAAGTAAAGAATACGTACAAATAACTATATACCTGGTATGTATAGTTATGTTTGTGAAATTTTCGCACTTTTCGCAACTTTTCTCTTCGCGCGAGCGTTTTTCGGCAAAACGCTACGTACCCCGACACGGGACGCCCGGCCGGACACATTGGTCGAGGTTTGGGCTCGATCCGAGCTCTGTGGCTCGCGTGGCGGGCGCTCAAAGTTTTTTTTCGGCGGGAGTGGATAAGACGATTTCCCGGGTTTCGCTGCGTGAGGCCCTGTTTATGTTCAGTCGTGCGTTTTTTGTGCGTTTCTTGCCGAGAGTACGGGGAGCACACACGAACAACAGCAGCACCACAGAGAGCGTGTTACAAACAGTACAACCTCAATGTTACAACCCTGCTGCCCAGCAGCAGCAGCAGCAGCAGCAGCAGCCATTACATCATGCATGCGCGTGCCTCAGATCCGTGCTGTACCGTGACGAGTTGCTTTTGTCGAAGCCTGCGATTTTCTGAGTCATTGTATCATACCTGCAGATCGATGCTCATATACGAATCTCTCCGCTGTCCCGAAATGTAAGAAACTTTTGTTCATTAAAACTATGTATAAACTGTCGTTACTTTTCCGGGCAGAGTGATACAACACTGTGCGCCTCGAAGGCAGATCTGTGTGATGTGCTCTGTTGTTGCTACGAGTAGTTTTGCTTTCATAGGAGCCAGCAATCCGTCACCAAACGACACCACCACCACCACTCTTCCACCCGCTGCTGCTGTTGATGTTGCTGTAGTGCTGTGGCTAGCTGTGTCTATCGGAGCCTACCGTCCATAATCCACACCATCTATCTACCCTTTTCTGTTCTGCTGCTGCTGTGTGTGTAACAGAGCCACGCCCACTCTGATCGGAAATTAATGACCGCTTTTGAATACCACAATACATCACACAACATGCAACGAACACAAGCAACGCCACAGCCCCGGCTAGAAGCACAAGCAGCAGACGTGACTGGCGGATCCACCGTATACTGCTGTGGCTATTAATTAGTGGTTGCTTCATCGCAGCAGGCTTGCATCCGTCATCAGGCACCACCATCTCTCTCTCTTCTGCTGCTGTTCTGTTGTTGCTTGCTGCTGTGCTTACATCATGTATGTGCGACCTGTCGTGTGTCTGACGCGGGTCGCGACAAATAATCGTGTAGTACAGGAAAACGTATCTTTGAAAGTATAGGCAAACGGTCACCATGCACGATTTTATGCTTGAAGGCTTGAGTTCGATCCTTGGCGATGACTCTGGATACTTTTTTTTTGTATTGTACGTAGCCCAGGCCCCCATTATAAAAGACAGGAAGCACACAAAAACTAAGTGGATTTCTTAGGCAGGTATACAACATGATATGCGTATGATACAAAATCGCATGCTGTTGTTTTGATATTAATAGTAGGTTTTCGATTCGCCCTTGCGCCATTCCCCCAGGCACGTCCCGGAGGGGAACCTTGTACGACGTATATATGTACGTACAGCAGTGCTGCTGTAGGTAGTGGTCCCTTTATAGTGCCGGTTGTCCGCTATAGTGCCTGTGGAATCACTTGGCACAGGTGGGATTTGTCAGGCCGTTTCCTATGCGGTTCGATTTTTGAGCTTCAGATTATGGTCCGATCGATTTTTCAGCGACCTACGAGCTGGGCCAGCCAAGAAACGTACAAAGTTTCCTAAAGTCGAATCTCGTGAACCACTGCGAATGAGGCTACACAAATTTGAAGGGCCAACCCTGACATACCAGTGCGTGTGCAAAAAAAAACGGTATATGAAAAATTATATACATATTGTTTTCTCGACTCGATCTCGCCGAGATATTCGCGAAAACTCGAAAACAACATTTTTTTATTCTAATTTCGTATAAAAAATGTCATTTTCGATCAACATGAAATTTGGTGAGACAATGCTGAAGACACAAGGAGAAGATCGATGTAAGTCTCGTTGCCCAATTCTCCACCCATCAAGAGATATGACCAAAACTCGATTCCATATATAAGTCAAGTAATTCCGGAAAAATGGTATTTCCGCCATGCCCCGACCAATTTTGAGAGTTTTACTCTGACATTTTAACCACGTCTTTGAACCGTACGTGCAAAAATACCTCTCTTTGATTTGCTTTTTTTTCCAAGTAGTTTTGATCGCTTTTGCATTTTTTTTCGATTTTTGAATTGTCGTATCTCTCTCTCGAAAAATAAAAGGCAGGCGGCGAGTGTGTTGGTTACTAAAGGATCCACACTGTGTGCAAATTCCAAGTCCAAATTATTTAAATTGGTCGGGGCATGGCCAATCTGCTTTACAAACATTATTTTGGCTGGCCCAGCTCGTATGAGTTATTAATAGTTCGAAAATCGAAACAGTCTTCTTATGCGAGAAAACACGGATTTGTTGTACATATCATACGTGCAGATATTGGAGCAAACGGCAAGACCAACTGCTGTTGTTGTGGTCTGGCGCCGCGAAGAGACGCGCCGAGTGCGCTGTACTGGGCGTAGAACCCAAGCGTCCGAAGCCACGCTGGCTGCCTCTGGTCTGGCGGCGACGCGCCGAGTGCGTTGACTGACTGTGCTGCTGCTGCTGCTGCTGCTGCTGTAAAGTCTACGAGTACGGAGAGGCGCGCGCCGAGTGCGCTTCCCTTCGTCTCTAGGCCCGAGCCCGCGCCAGCCGACTGTAGTTTGGCGACGGAGAGACGCACCGATCGTCGGCTGGGCGTCGGGCGCGAAGCAACGTCACTGCGTCACCATCCAACTCATCGATCGTGCTGCTGCTGCTGCTGCTGCTGCTGCTGCTGCTGCTTCCTTGCTTGCTGCGTAGATAACATCTTGAATTTAGAGACCATCCCATTTTTCGATTTGAAAATCTGATGACCCAAGTCGTCGGATTTTGGGTCAAAATCTGACGACTTGGGTCATCGGATTCTCAAATCGAAAAATTCCCGGTCAGATTTTGCACAATCGGACTGCAGAGGACGGTGCTTTCGTTTTCGAGGTCGAAAAATACAAATCTGAAGCTCGAAATCGAACCGCATAGGAAACGGCCTCAGTGTGGGAGCGTGCGGAGTATATAATGCCAATTGGCGCTGTAGTGCCGGTATTGTTTGGCTGGCGCATACTGCCGGCACTACACGAGATGGGACCATTTGCTACTGCTGTACAGTAGTACCGGACACCTAATAAGAAACAGGCTAATAACAAAGCCAGGCTAGATTTAGAGGAAAATAAGAAATTCGGGAGTCGTGATCTTGAAATTAGTGTAGAAAGCACCCTCTGTCAAATAAGAAATCCAGCCTGGACAAGATTTCTTGTTTCTTATTAGGTGTCCTGTACTGTACTGCTGTAGTCCCTTCACAGCAGTTGTGTGCTATACTGTCTATACATAATAACCCGTTTCTTCCAAATAAGTGGCAAGTTGTCCTGATGTCAGTACTCCCGTTACACACTCATACATGCTCCAAAAAATAATAAAAAAAACAAATGGCATCAAGTACAACAAGGACATCAGGTACAGCTACATAGTACAAACAAGTACAGCAGTACGCAGTAGTCTCAGAACTCGGAACATTAGATATCAGATGCTATGGGCTATCATGACCCTCCAAAATATCAGATGCATGCGTGCAAGGGCGGATGCCAGCAACGGACATCATCTATGGGGTATGACTCTCCAAAAAAAAGATTATGATACACTTATTATTAAGATCATGCTTACTGCATTGCAGCGCAGCAGTATCGCTGTGTCGTAGTTTTGTGACCACAGAACTGGTATCTCTCTAGGATGAAGAATCGGCACAGACACTCCTGGGCTCCTGGGTGTGCTATATAGATGTCGACGGGTAGAAAGGACAGTTTGATATGAAGAACACGACACACATATATACCCATGGAGGGCAGTTAACTTTTGAGCCAATCACACCCAATCAAACATGGTTGAGCGTTACTGCTGTACCAGGTAATTCATATGAATACTCGTAGTTCATTTATCTCGTACACAGCAGTGCAGTACACAGAGTTTTTTTTTTTTTTTTTAAATGTTCATCTATTTTCTCGAATAATTTTTTTTTTTTTTTTTCCTTCTTTTTCCATCCCATTTATTATCTTCGCACTCCTGTCTTTCTCCCTCCCTCGTAGTCGTAACTCAGATCCGGGGTCACAACGTAGGCTCCTCTCCCTCCTCCCCCACTACGGTTCGTGCCTTGCACTTTTATCGCGCAGAGGGTTCAGCCTTCCCAACGCTCGTCGACTTTCATCGAAATTTGATATACACCAGGCTATTAAATAGTAGTCATACATTGTCGTACTCGTATATCCTTGGGGGTGCGAACGTGGCGCAAAATAGCCATTTATGTGAAATAACCGACCGAATAACCGACCGGAAACTTCGCGGTTTCGGTCTCGGTTATTTAGTCCAAATAACCGGTTAACCGGAGACCATCTCCGGTCGGTTATGAGATAACCGACCGGACCCCAAAAGGACTCCGGTGCCCAACACTGATGATATGATATATATGATACTACTGAACTGCTGTAACCGTAACTCAACGGCAAACAGCAGTGGCACAGGAAGGAGCGTTGACCTTTTCACCCCATCCGGAAATCCAAGGACCGTTCGGGTATCCTTCTACTCCCTGTTATTACTACGCGTATTACTAAGTAGTGTTGGATATCGTATCGAACTTTTGGATATATCGAAATATCTCACTTTCGATATCTCACTTTCGATATATCGATATATCGAAATTTCGATAGATATATCGAAAAAAATATCGAACTTTCGATATATCGATATATCGGACTTTAGAATAAATCGTTATATCGAACTTTCGATACGACGCACTATTCCAGGGGAACATACTGCTGTCGTGATCAGGACCGAATATGCTCGGGAAAAATGTTGGAACATATATATAGGTTTTTGTGACCTTAATGCTGTAATATATACCTGGTAGGTTTTTGTGTCCTTAGGCCGTCTCTTATGGGACTTTTTTTTTAGGTTCATAAATGGACCCCTTTTGACCAAGGGCAAAAAAACAGCATCTTTTGGAACCCAAAACGACAAAGGTTGATCACTAAAAGTATGAGCCTCAGTTTGATCAGCGCACCTTGATCAATTTTTGGCAAAAATTGATCCAGATGGGCTCATCAAACTGAGGTTCTTTTTTTAACCTTTAGTATAGGTTTATGTATAACGCATACTATGTTCAGTATAATAACAGTACAGCAGTGCATACTCGCATATATGATTAATATACACATACTCGGCACACCAATCAGTAACATAGAGCTGTGCTGTATATACGGACTGAAGAAGCGGTCGCGTACAATCAAACACTCGCCCGGCCCTCAGTCAGGAACTCTCACTACGGCATCGGCGAGGGACGATGAGGTGGATGTGAGCCATCGATCGTCTTGAGGAGTTATCGATGAACGAGCTCTCGGTAAGCAGCTCGTATACTATTACCACTGCTGCAGCATCTTGGTGTGTGCGCGTGTGTTTTGTCGCTATACAGAGCCGACACGACGCCCTCGACTCGCAGAGCACGCTCGGCATCTGGGTGCCGTCACCGCTCTCTTGGGGGTCGAAACAGCTGCGCGCGCAGAGGCGGCACATGCTGGGCGATGTTGGGGTGGCTCGATGCAAAGCAAGATCTGGGTGGTACCTGCCTCGTACAGCAAGGCACTGCTGCTGTGTACCTTGGTACATATCATATACCTGGTACCTGTTACGTACTACTTGGTCTATGTGTGGACTCTCGTCTTGTGTGGTCTGCGTCTCATACGAAAAAAATGAAACACGTTTTTTCGTCATACGCTTCCATAAGGAACTACTATACACCTGCCTGCAACACTTCAAAAATGAAGTCACAAACAGACGAGTAAAAAGGGGTCCATTTATGAACCTAAAAAAAAAAACCCATAAGAAACGGCCTTAATGGGTCCTAATTCCTACGGTTGCCTGTGATAGCGTTGATACTGAAGTTCGAACCCATCACGGTGGGTTGAGATTATGAATTTACATACATATATATGTACAAAAAGTTGGAAAAAAAAAGAAAAGAGAAAATAATCAACTGCTGAGAGCGCGCCGAGGCGTGTCTACGTACAACATACAGGTACACAAGAGCCTTACCAAACGACGGGGAGGTATCTAGGCGCAGTTCAACGCGAGTCGACGATGGAAGAAAGGGCTCAAGTCTTCTCGCGATAAAAATGCATGCATATATGTATAGCACAAACCGCAGTGGGGAGGGGGGGAAACAGACTGCTATATATATATTTATTTTTTTTGTCCATCCCATTTATTATCTTCGCCCTTCCTTTCTCTCTCCTTCCTGGTCGTAACTCAGATCCGGGGTCACAAAGTGGGCTCTTCTCCCTCCCCCCCCCACTACGGTTCTTGCCTTGCATTTTTATCGCGAGAAGGTTTCAGCACTTTTCTTCCCTCGTCGACTTGCGTCGAATGCTATAGACGAGTATGTGACCCCGGATAGAAGCTACGACTATTACGGGAGACCATACCTGGTAGTAAACAGAACCTACGGTACACACACAAAATCCTATATATTTACCTATTTACCTATTTTTTGTCATCGTGACTGTCTTCGAAGCAGCAGGCCTCACGGTGTCGGAAAAGAAGACGGAAACGGTGATGCTACGAACACGGGACCAGACACCCCCTGCTCCACCGCTCGTTATCGAAGCAGCTGGTCAGAGGTATACGGACGGACGAGCCAGTTCTTATACCTAGGCGGAATTATCCACGAAGACGCTGACCTATCACTCGAAATTGAACGACGGATCTGTCTCATGCGAGCATGCTTCAAACGGTGGAGTTGTACGACATGAAGACGGCCCCACTTAGCCTGAAAGTACGCATGTTCAAGGCCGAAGTGATTGAGACCCTGCTGTACGGATGTGTGACGTGGACTCTCAGTGCACAACACTTCGCCAGGCTCCGATTCGGTACACCGACTATAGGACCCTCTCGTACGCGAAGGCTCTCAAGCAGACACGATGCGAGAGCATCGAAACGACGATCCGTAAACGGCGGCTGTTCTTTGCGGGGGCCGTGGCACGGCAACACAAGGGGCGACTACCCAGTCGGGTGATGTTCGGGACAATGGCGTAGACAGCGTCACGCATCCGTTGCGGGTGATGCACAAGGGAATGGGAAGGGGTGGCAAGGTACCAGACTGACTAGTAAGTCCCGCCTAGACTACCCGTACCGCGCACCTCTGTAGCTGCTTCGAACGCGGCCCTGTTGTGTTTTTCGTTTCGTTTTAGTTTCATTGTTATTCTCGTTCTTATCCCTGTGATAAGGAAGAAGTACTACCTGGCTTGGTGGATGGCGAGCTCCGTGCTTTTCCTTGATTATTTCTGGTGGTCTTTCTTTTCTTTTCTTTTTATTTGCTTGGTGTATTGCTTGTCGCAGCTTCTCCAGGGGGGCACGACAGCGATGCTACAGCCCCTCGCATCGCATTGTTTTATTCTATTTTACTTATTTATTTTGCCGTGGTCGCTTTTTTTCCTTTTTTTGCCTTTGTTTTCCTGTCCTTCTGTATTTCCCTAGTTTTTTTTTTAGTTTTTTTTTATTTGATTGCTTAGCTACGTATTATTCATTTTGTTTTTGTTACTTCCTCTTCTCTTTCCTGGACTCTCGCGTGTGGCAGGGAAACGAAACGGAACTGAGTAGGAAGCGCCACGCAACCGTTGTATGGGTGGCGCCCAAGGGAATGGAAACGGGGGGGGGGCGGTTGGTAGGGAAACCGCGGCGGACGAAAGCAGGAAGGAGACGGCAGACTGGGTAGCAACTTACAGACAGGTTCTACCAGTTAGTCAGTCTGGTACCTTGCAAGTAGCAAGGTACCAGACTGACTAACTGGTACGTACAACATGTCTGTACTACGGACACAAACCTGCCCCCTGCCTGGAAAGTGCTTTTGGTGTGCTCCGGTTGCCTGTCCTTTCCTGTCGTTCTTAGTCTTGCTCTGTTTGCGTTGTTTTTCATTCCATTCCATTTCGTTTCTTTTCATTTGATTTTATTGTCTGTCGCATCTCCTCTGGGAGAAGCACGACAATTTCTTTTTTTTTGTCATGATTGTTGTTTCGTTGTTTGCTTGTTTGTTGATTTGCTTTTATTACGTTTTTTTTAAATTATTTTTTCCTTTTCGCTTTTTCTCTCTTTTTTTTTTTTCCTTCTCTTTCATGCACCTGGATTGCTAGCAGGGTAGGTCTTGTCTGTCGTATACGATGGCATTGCATTGTCTGCTCTGCTTACTGCACTGAGCGTAGTATCTCTGTGTCGTAGTTTTGTGACCACAGAACTGGTACCTTTTTAGGATGAAGAATCGGCACGGACACTGGGCGTGCTGGATGTCGACGGGTAGAAAGGAAGGTTTAATGTGAAGAACACACACACATATAACCATTTAGACCTGTTTTCTATGGTCCTCCGTAATAGGTGGGAGATAGAAAAGAAGGGCGAAAAAAACAAACGGGATGCAATAAAAACAAAACAAAAATCGACAATTGGAATCGATCGCTATCGGAATAGAAAAATAGAGCCGATGTCAAATACTCCTAACGTCTGTCAGCCCCTCTATAAGGGGGGGGGGGGGGGGGGGGGGGGGGGGGGGGGATTGGCACTCGCTTCGCTCGCTCAAACATGTCCATAAATCAACGAGTCACTTTATGGAAAACAAAACAATTTCGACTTCTTCTGAGTCCAAAGTCTAAAATCCGTTTATCCGAAACATGGCCGAAGAACAAATCGAATGTTCGCTCCGACTCAAGCGAGTAATAAAGGTCATACTCATACAAGCTATCCTATGCGCCAATGTCGTGACCTCCATCCATTCCTTCATTTTCTTCGTTGAAAAACAAGATGCATGTATATAGAAAGATTAAGATTCGAATATAACCATTGACGCAAATCATAGAAAAAATATTCGAACACCCATTGATCGCAAGCGGACAGATAAAAGGTCACCCTCTGCTGGCATGGGTTTTTCTCGACGTCCGATACTAGGCAGGTCCCAAACGTATTTTCTGGGCTTTTTTTCTCTCGCGTCTTTGAAAGCGCAAGAGCGCGAGTTAACCCTTATAGGACTGGAGTCCCGTTTTGGGGACAAACCACTTAGAATTAGACTGGTTTGTCCCCAAAACGGGACTGCAGTCCTAAAAGGACGAGTTAACCCTTATAGGACTGGAGTCCCGTTTTGGGGACAAATCGCTTAGAATTAGACTGGTTTGTCCCGAAAACGGGACTGCAGTTCTAAAAGGACGAGATAACCTTATAGGACTGGAGTCCCGTTTTGGGGACAAATCACTTAGAATTAGACTGTTCTAAAAGGGTCAAGGGGCATTCCTAACAGAAAAAAAGGGGAAGAAAAAAACAATCCTTGTCTTTTTTTTTTTCTTCATGAATCGTTTTTTTTCAATGTCACGAATCACGACAAGAAAAAAAAAATCACGAATTTACGACGCCACTTTTTCAAGCTTTACAAAGAGTAAATGGAATCGCGATTCGTGACATTTGTCGTTGGCTCGAAACTATGGGCTATGTATGTCAGATACATTTTTTTTTTTTTTTTTTCCCCCCATCCCATTTATTATCTCCGCACTTCTGTCTTTCAGGAATACACAATTTGTATACGAGCGTAATATAGGTAAAACGGATCACGACCTTTTCCTTGTTTTTTACCGTCCGCAAACAACTTTCGGTTGCCAGATCAACTCGTACTATTAATAGTAGTAGTACGAGGTATGCGCCAGGCACTGACCTCCCTCCCTAGTCGTAACTCAGATCCGGGGTCACAAAGTAGGCTCCTCTCCCTCCTCCCCCACTACGGTTCTTGCCTTGATTTTTATCGCGCAGAGGGTTCAGCCTTCCCAACGCTCGTCGATTTTCATCGAATTTTGCTAACTCACGCTCTCGCGCTTTCCGCCAGTCAAGATATTGTTTAGCGAGAAAAAGTCCCTATGATACTCGTATTATACGAGCATGCACTCGGGTTGGCTCGAACTCACGATCTTGACTTTAACAGGCTTCGTGGTTACCTGCTAACCCACCGGGGCGACCGGCTGCTACTGTATGTGATGCACTCTAAATGCGCCTTATCAAGGCACTACGAAACCCAACGCGGCGCTCAACGGTATCCGAAGGCCTGCATGGAGGCATGACAGATTGACGCTGCTTTGTACGCCGATTGCGGACAGCGAGCGGCTGCCCAAAGAAATTGCTGGACGCAGGAGGCCACCAAACCTCGAGGAGGGGGAGGAGGAGGAGGAGGAGGAGAAACAGCGTGAAAAACGGCAGAGAAAATTCTCCGAGAATCTCACGGGCCAAACCCGGCAGACGACCAAGTGATATCGGAATCTCGCGCGCCGGGCCGGGGGCCGACGGTGCGGACTGGGCTTCGGCCCGTGGTATAGAAAATGTCACGAACCGGGCCCACGTGTGTCATGAACTCGGCGAGAGGGGGGCGGGGGAAGGCGGCCGACCCCCCGACCCGCTCCCCGCCGCCAAGCCTGTGAAATACTCTTCTTGTCAAGACAGCAGATTCGCCTTGACATGCCGTGACTGACACCAAACTAATAGGTTTTAGTGTGGAACATTTCGGCCCTACGAGTACACCCTTGACAGCGCATGTTTTGCCTTGCTTGGCATGTCTCTTAGTAAAATGACATATATACGTATTTGCTTCTTGTCAAGAGATATATGTACTCGTACGAGTATTTGATATTTTCGTTCCGTATGAGCAACGACCACAGGATGTATAAAAATGGATGAAAATTGACGAGCACTGGGAATGGTGAATACTACCGTACCCCCTCATTATGACTATGACGATGTGCGCCACGAAAAAAAGAAACGAAGGCAAGTACCGGGTAGGAGAAGGGGAGAGACACACCTCCTGGGACCACGGCTTGTTCAGAAGGCCGTTTAATGCAGCGTAAAAGCCCCCTGCGGAGACGAAAACAGCTGTAGTACCAGAGTGTATGTAGTATTTCTGTTTCGTGGTTTAGTGACCACGTAACTTGTATCTCTCTAGGATGAAGAATCGGCACGGACACTGACTGGGTGTGATGGATGTCGACGGGTAGAAAGAACGGTTCAATGTGAACAACACACACACAAAGTGCTGCTGCTGTATCATACCCGAAGAATACTCGATACTTGATACTGGTATATACCTCAGAGTACCAGAGGGACACCATGCATGCACAGCAGAACATGGTAGCCGATGGCAACCTCTACAACAACAACAGGCAGTGGCACCAGGGATAACCCGAAGAGTCCTGAGCCCTCAAGCCAATCAGATCCAACCAACCATTGCATAACGTTGTTAATATTATGGGGGGAAAAAAAAAGAAAAAAAGTAAATAGGACCGACGGTACATACAAAAGCCAATATATTTCCCGATTTTTAGTAACAATAATTGGTCCTATCTACTATGGTCCCCCTTAATAGTCTCTTTGTCCCTCTTGTTGTCTAGTCCCAGTATCTGGTACCAGGTATATGTAAGGCGGTCGCCCCGGTGGGCTAGCAGGTAACCACGAAGCTTGTTAGCGCCAAGGTCGCGAGTTCGAGCCCCTCCGAGTGCATGCTCGTAGGGACTTTTTCTCGCAAAATATATCTTGACTAGCTGAAAGCGCGAGAGCGTGAGTTAGCAAAATTCGATGAAGATCGACGAGCGTTGGGAAGGCTGAACCCTCTGCGCGATAAAAATCAAGGCAATAACCGTAGTGGGGGAGGAGGGAGAGGAGCCTACTTTGTGACCCCGGATCTGAGTTACGACTAGGGAGGGAGGAAGACAGAAGTGCAAAGATAATCGTAAATGGGATGGAAAAAAATAAAATAAAAATGTGTGCCCACCCTTGCCTCGAATAATTACATAATTACTCACCTCTGGTACCCGGTACCTGGTAAGCTCAAGCTTTCCAGCCAGCTAAAGACACAATCAAACCAAGCCTGTGTCATTGGTTTGTTTTGTTCATCATCCATCCTACTTTGAATTATTTTGGTGTTTTATCGGTAAAGCGTTAAAAACAAAATACAAAAATACAAAAAATACCCGTGGTCGTGCTTCGCGCGCAGGACGGACGCTACGTAATGAAATCCCAACGGCGCATATTATAAAATATCACAAAAAAAATCTACTGGTGGTCTTGGTGGTACAGCACTAGGTATGCTGTTACGCTGTTACTAACTACCAGGTATACGTATATGTGTTTAAAAAAAAAAAATCCCATTTATTATCTTCGCCCTTCCTTTCTTTGTCCTTCCTATCATACGTACAGTACGCCCCGGTAGAGTAGTGGTCAGCTTCAAAGACTACTATCATTGGTACCCAAGATCGAATCCCACCCTGGTGAGAGATTTTGTCTTTATTTGAAAAAATAAAAAGAAACCAATTGCTGAGAGCGCCTTCGTGGCGTGGGTAGGCGGAATCCGACGCAAGTCGACGAGGGAAGAAAGTGCTGAAATCTTCTCGCGATAAAAATGCAAGGCAAGAACCGTAGTGGGGGAGGAGGGAGAAGAGCCTACTTTGTGACCCCGGATCTGAGTTACGACTAGGAAGGAGAGAGAAAGGAAGGGCGAAGATAATAAATGGGATGGGAAAAAAAAAAAGAAAAAAAAGCACAGTAGTCGTAAAACAGATCCGGGGTCACAAAGTAGGCTCTTCTCCCTCCCCCCCCACTGCGGTGCTTGCCTTGCATTTTTATCGCGAGAAAAATTCAGCACGTTCTTCCCTCGTCAACTCCCGTCGAATTGTGCTTACCCACGCTATAATATGCGCTCTCGACAGTTGGTGTCGTATACCCAGTACCCAGTTCTCGTAACATATCATACAAAACACAAGGTTCTCCTTTGGGATGTTGTTGACTAATCCCGGGGGTGTCGTACGTTGGAAAGGGGAGAGCATCATCACCATCAGGCATCCCTACTGCGGTATTTACTCCGAGTACGCGTACTACTACTGCTGTGTACTGCCGTGTAATAACAGGATGAGGCTCGACGACGTGTGCTTGATGAAAAAAAATGTACGAGGAAATGTGAACACAATTGCACGGATCTCCTGGTGAACATTGTACATACACACATACGAACACAAAAGCACCGTGGTGGTTGTGTCACAAAAGGCCAAAACATGAAGCGGTGGTGCTGCCCTTGTAC
Source organism: Saccharina japonica (assembly GCA_008828725.1). NCBI lineage: Eukaryota > Phaeophyceae > Laminariales > Laminariaceae > Saccharina > Saccharina japonica. Next base: position 30,040 of record MEHQ01002223.1, on the reverse strand, counting down.
TGCTTGCTCTGTTGTGTTGCACCACTGCTGCTGTTGTACGAGTAGTGTTTTTGAAACACGAAGGAAGGTGTGCGATCGTATGTATCATCGCAGTCCTGCCCCTGCTGAGATAACGTGTGATATGTCTTCGTTCTTAATTCCTTCAGGGTGGACAGGAATCACGGCACACACACGCACATATGCACCGTCCATGGCGGTCGCAGCAGGAAGGGCTCGATGTGCGACTGCCGCTGCTACGTGACAACCGCATAGTAGAAAGCAAGTTTCATGGACAGTGCCTTTACCGGTCTTATCCCACAAATCGCACCAAAGTACCAAATATATTATGATTTCTTGCTGATTTTACGTGTTTTTTGGGGTGTTTAAAAAAAAACAAAAAATCACGAAAAGCCGTCGGCCCTACCCAACCCTATAACCCTAACCCCAATCCTAGTCCAGGCTAAGCCTCGCGATCCGTGCGCGGTTTCGCCGCGCGTTTTGGACAACCTGAAAAAAAATGTGCGGACCACCACAAAAAACCGTGATATATTTGGTACTTTATCTGGTACGATTTGTGTGTGTCAAGAGCACTGGCAAAGGCTACTGTTTGGACATATGACACAGCAGCAGCGGCCAGCAGCAGAGCAGCAGGGCAACATCTTGATTGAAATGTGTGGGGTTTGCATTCTCTTGAAAGGCTTTATAGTGCGGCGGGAACAGATTCCCCAGTTACTTGCCAGTTTTCGCGCGACTTTTGAACGCCCAGAGCACACGCCACGGACCTCGGCCGTTACCCAAACTTGAGGCGTGTGTGTGCGTGCGTGCGCGCGAGGGCCTCCTGCGTGCCCCGCGGCCGAGAGCACCAGAAAAGACCCCCGGCCGGAAGAGAAATCAATCCCGATGTCCAAAAAAAGTCAATTTTATACATAAAACATATTGAAATATCAGATTCTAAAGGGGGAATGTATTCCCGACCATCGTGAAATAAGCTACGATTACCAGGTACATAATTTCGTACGCGTAAAAGCGCCCGTACGTATATAGACGCGTCCTATGTGCAGGAGCAACCTGCAAAAAGTTTTGTGCAGGATGCCGGTTTTAATGGGTGAGGCTGGCCTTTTGGGCCGCATGTTTTGTTTTGGAAAAACGCCATCAAAACACGCGGCGGAGCCGCGTCGCTGCCCCTGCCGACCTCGTGCCCCCCAAAGGGTTAGGGTTAGGGTTATGTCTGGGGTTGGCTCGGTCTGAGTCGACGGGCAACGTAGAAATTGACCACACACAGCCTGCACAGTTTTTTTTGCTGGTTGCTCCTGCACATGGGGCGCGCCACGTATATAGGGAGTTCGTATAGAGGGAGGGTGCACGATACGATACGTTGGACAGCTATTGCCGGTTGTGTGCGTGTTCCTTCGTGCACATAAAACCGTTCTTGGTATTAAACATCCAGCACACGCAGCAGTGTCCGTGCTGATCCTCCCATCCTACAGATAACAGATACACAAGACAAAGCTCTGTGGTAACACAAAGCCTAGGGCACAGATAACTACGTTGTATGATAGACAGTACGAAGCCATATCCCGGACAAATACGTCATATGATGCCCGTCAAAGACGTCAGGAGGCACGTCAAACAAGGCCAAACGTGCATTGTCAAGGGTGTAGGGCAGAGTGTTCCACACTAAAACCTAGTAGCTCGGTGTCGTTCAAGGCATGTCACGTCAAGGCGAGGCAAAGTTGCTGCCAGTCAAGGGGTGCAGGAAGTGCTGTCTCAAAACACCTTTCTTTGATGCCCGCAGAGTAACACAAGGTTTTCCTTCGGAGGGAGGCATTCGGACGTGTGGGGGTGTGGGGTGACGCAAGGTAAAACCCGATGATTTTTTTGTTTAATCGTTCAGCTGAAAAAAACGAAAGGCCCACCAGCCGTTGAATTTTTGAAGTCTGTGCAGTGTTGGGGCATCGAAGCCCTTTTTCGGTTCGGTCGGTTTGTATCTATTTTTCATTCACCGAATAACCGGTTTTGAAATGGCCGGTTTCGGTCACCAAAAACCGGTTAAATAAACCGGTCAAAACCGGTTAAATAAACCGGTTGAATAACCCCAAGATCGGTCTCGGTGCCCAACACCGGCGGCAGCTGGCAGCACACCAAAAAACAAAAAACGAACGGCATACATACGCGTAACGACCAGCGAAATGAACCCAGTATGATATACGTACACGTATGATATTATATTCATACGACGTACATGCATCTACTATCTTGCGGCGGGTCTCAGTGTCTGACGGTTAACGGGTTTGGCGATGAAGGCAACGCGCTTGCCGGTTTTGCTACCCCCAATCACGCCACCGCCATGCTGTGCCCTTGCCTCAGATGGCTGCGTAGTGTGTATATAGGTGTGTTTGTTGTTGTACAGCATACCAGGGGCATATTGTCGCCCACGACGTGTCCGGTATCCCTACTCGTATGCCAGGTATATACTTGTATCTACAAAGCATCCTGCTTTTAAATCTACGTGCACGTCCTGCTTGGTACCGGCAGGTCGTTGCTGTCGCTGCTGCTTTTGGTTCTGCTTTCGCTTTTTTTTTTTGGATGTACTGGTATATATGATTAGTACAGTAGTAGTAGTAGTTGCTTCTCTGCTTTTACTTTGGTTTTGCTGTCGGTGTTTAATTGCTGCTGCTTTTTCGTATGCAGACATTGAACATATTAATGCTACGTATTGTACCGGATACGACAAGCACTAACAGCATATATAGGGCGATAGCAGCCCGACCACCCGTATGAACACACACACAACCCTACCTCTCCACTCTCCACTCTCTCTCTCCCTCACTCACTCTTTGCGTCGAAATCTCGGAAGGACGGCCTGACTTCGCCCAGGGTCGCCACCATGTCGCGCGACATGTTGCCCCCGCCGCCCCCAGCGCCTCTGTAGCCATCGCTGCCGTTGCTGCTGCCCGCAGCGCTGTCTCCGCCGTTCGTCCTCAAGGCGGCATTGGGGTCCTCAGCATCTGGCAGGTCCATACAGTCATATCGCTTCGCAAAGCGATACGCCGCAGACTGGTACGTAACGCATTCCAATGGAGGGATGTGTATATGTAAGTACGGGGATTACGAAAAGGGTGGAAGGGTATACATAGGGGGGCT
>MEHQ01002223.1:0-24448 GCA_008828725.1 Saccharina japonica | reverse complement strand
TTTTTTTTTTTTTTTTTAGAGAAGGGAGAGAGAGCAGAAGAAGGGGAGTTTGAAAAAAAAAAAAACACAAAATAATTTTTGCGGACGTTCCGCGTTATGCTTGTATGTACCAGTACCAGTGAAAACGTCGCTCGTCCGCAGAGGCAGAGGCAGCACCAGCAGCAGCAGCAGCAGCAGCATAGCAGCACAGCAGCAACATAGCAGAAGTTTGTGGATTAAGGAAAACAAAAACAACGGCCTCGCTCTACACGCCGGTGCCAGCACTAGGCTCACTACCAGGCTGAACTCGCTTAGAGCCAAACCCCCGATACCTCTTCTCACCATAACGTTCCCCATGGCGCTGGCAAGTCCCTGCGGGTGTCTTCGTCGTGTGTGTGGTCTCTTGTTCGAAACTAAGAAATCCACTGTTTGTATAGATATTGAGGCGGTGTATATCTGGAATGTACTTCCGGGGGGGGGGGAAGGGGCGTTTACTCGTTTTCCTTCCACGAGCACCGAGCAGTCAGTCGTCGGAGAGTGCAGCTAGTGAAGTCGGGGCCCAACACACCCCAAGGACAAGCGCCAAACGCACTCGCCATGGGATGCAAGGGGGTGAGTACACGATCTGCTGGCCCGCACAGTCCGTCACCCAACGATCGGCTCTGCGTCCAATTAAGAAGAGTAGGATAATTTTTATCGCAACCTTGCAACCTCTCTTCTTTCCATGCTTTGCTGGACCGTGTCGTAGTCCTATTAATAGCACCTACTTTGTAGCTCTCTCTCTCTCCCCGTGACAAGCAGCAGCAGCAACAACAGCAGCAATATTGCGTAGTTGGGTTACGCACGGTAACACTACAACTACCACCAGGGACGCTTTCGTCCCTCCTCCTTGACTCCTGTCTCTTGTTTTCAACCCGTCCCCGTCCCCACGCTCTGCATCGCTTGCGGGGTGGGTGCCTCCAGTCGAAGAACGAGGCGCCGCTCAACGACATAAGCGCCGGCGGGGATCCCACAGCGCAGGTGCACAGCCCGACTGAGGAGAGCCCGAACCTCACCCGCGGGAATGACGTCGTGTCGGGAGGGAAGAAGCGGGCGACTTTCGAGGAGTCCTATCAGCTGGGCAAGGAGCTCGGCCACGGTTCTTTCTCGACGGTCAGGGAAGGGACTAGCAGGGTGAGCTACATACAAAACACAAGGAAGTTACCCACGTACCGCACCCAGCTCGTACACGCTCGTAAAGAAAGCGATTGGTACATATGATAGCTTACGTAACTATTCGGTTGTACGAGTAGCATCAGACATCAGATACGAGGGAGGGTATTGATTGTGTGTATATCCTTGCTTTTGTGTCGGCGGGAACGTTGAACGGCATCAATCACCCCCGAGACCCGAAGAATGTGATACAAAATACGTGTGTTTTTTTTGTGTGTCTTTGGTCTACTTATTTTATGTGTGTTCTGTGTGTGTTTTCCTGTGTGTGTTTTCGTGTGCCTTGGCTTGGATGGTGGACGCATATTACGATAAAATGCACGGCCGTTTCCGCATTTCCGCCATCATCATGCTGCTACTACAGTACTTTTCGTACTATTTTCTTCTATTTTAATAGTAAAAAATGGCCGATGATACCGCAGGTGTGTGTGGTACATGGTACTCTCTCTGCCTCCGCTGCCTCTCTCTGCAGGTACTCTTGTAAATTTTGTGTAAAACTTAAGCTCGCTCTCTTCGGCTCTCTGAATTATATCGTCGCCCTGAATATGCTAAGTAATTGCGTACCAGGTACGAGTATAAACGCCGAGTGTGCACGTAGACAGCAGCCGCTCCCTGGTGTTGGTGTTGGTGTTGGGTTGGTGTCTGTTGCTGACTCGAGCTATATACGTACTGCTGCTGCTGTGTATCATACGCCCCCTCTTTGCTTGCCTGTTCACCCAACAGATGCTGTTATGCTGCTAAATACACTGACTGCTGCTGCCGGTATGATACTACTACGTAGCAGTACGTACGTAGAATACCAGCGTGTACGTACCAAAAGTACGTACGTATCAGGTACCATTACGTACGTACGAGTACATCTTACAACTACGAACGAGTACGTAGAGCAGCAGTATTGCCATACGCGTAGTCATGGAACTACTACTGTAGACTACGAGTAGCTGTACTCGTAATCCTGCCTGGTATATTCTGCTGGACCCCGAGCACCAATATATATGTATGCAAAATAACTACGTACCAGGTACGAATTAATATGATTAATAGTCTAGTATGCTCAGTATAACCCCTCGTGCTGAGTTGTGTTTGGTTTTGGTTTCCTACGATACCTGACTTACCTGCTGTACACTCGGTGTGTGTTTTCGTGACGACTACGTACTCTGTTGTCTATCAGTAGACTATGGCAATACGTAGCCACTACTGCTACTGCTGCTGTACTGTTGTCTATCAATAGACTATGGCAACGGCCTACTGCCTGTGAGATCAACAATGACAGCAGCAGCACCAACTGGTACTACTGCTGTTGTACGTACTGTAGTCTGTAGTGCAATACGATCATTCACGGAGTATGGTGGCAGGTCACGCGCACAAACAACAGCAGCAGTCGAGACACATCATAGCACCAGCAGCGGCAGCAGTACAGGTTGCCCCCCTGAGTACTCGTATTAGCGGGCCATGAACGAGGTCGGCAAGATAAAACATTTACCAGAGAGGTACGGTAGACGTTTGATATGATACGTAAGAGTATGATGTGTACCTACGTATACTAGCAGGGGTGTACATATCGTTTTTGTCAGTTGCAGAAATTGCGCAGGAGAGGAGAGGAGTGCCACAGGAGACAAGACAGACAAGACAAGGCAGACAGACAGACAGCCATGCACACACGGCAGTGACAAATCGTTGGGGTAACACACACCACCGGGAACGAACGGATTGGCGACTGACTTACTCTCACACTGATCTTCATTCGAATTATTACACTCTACAAGTTTAGGCCCACGAATAAGAAAATATTTTACCACGGGTAATTTCTAATTTCAGCAATAGGTACACCCCTATTTAAGATCGGCCCGTGACAAGCCGAAACAAGCGCTCCTAATTAACTACGACGTACATACACATTGTTCTTATCTGTAGTGGGGAATACACAGCTTTTGATATATACCAGGTAGGCGGGACATGTCGATTTGACCGCTCTTAAATATCTACTGATCTTATCTTGGACGCTCTTAAATCGAGGTACCCACTACTGTAAGGCGATACACAGCTTCAAGGATTAGGCGTGACATGCCGATTTGACCGCCCTTAAATCCCTAATGATCTTATCTTGGGCGCTCTTGAATCGGGGTACCCACTGAAACTGTAAGGCGATACACAGCTTCAAGGATTAGGCGTGACATGCCGATTTGACCGCCCTTAAATCCCTAATGATCTTATCTTGGGCGCTCTTGAATCGGGGTACCCACTGAAAGAAGATATAGGTCTCACTTTTTGAGGGGACTATCTACGTACGTGAGAAAAACTGGGGATTTTGAGAAAATGTGCTCACTGGCGAGCGCTGCACTGAATCCTACCAATATAATACCCCTTTGCAGTCCATGCTCTACTCTTAAGCTTTGGTGTCACAATAATATTCTCAACTCATTCAGAACTGCAAAAAAATATCCCCCACTAATTCCATGTAGTTTGTCTCCAAAGTCGTGGGACCAGTTCTTAGGGCCTATATTAACGAATATAAAATAAATTCAACTTGGAAAAAATAAAATTCAAGTTCGCTTTTCATTGGTCAACACACGCACCAGCACCAAATATTAGGATCCTGGGGGGTGCTGGTGCGTGTGTTGACCAATGAAAATCGAATTTGAATTTTATTTTTCCCAAATTGAATTTATTTTATACTCGTTAATATGGGCCCTTAAGGGGTTATAACCCATTCATAACTGAAAAAATTGTCCCACACTAATTCCAAGTAGTTTGTCCCCAAGTTCGTGGGACCAGTTCTTAAGGGGTCAAGGCTTGCTCGGGTTACTGCTGTTGTATTCGTAGGTGGTTCTTGAAGGCCAGCCCATACTATTAATAATGCTGTACAGGCAGTAGTACTCCAACTCTACTCGTGTCAGGTCTTCCATTTATATTCTCGTATGTACGACTTCAGAGTGAAATGATGGCCTCTACCATCAGTTCAGCTCACTTTCGTATCCTCCTCCTCCTATATACTGTACTCCAAGGGGCTCGTTCGTAGTCTGACGGTTAAAACCGTTTTTTTATTTATTTTATTTGGTTTGTTTTCTATCCCATTTATTATCTTGGCCCTTCATTCCTTTTTCTCTCCTCCCTAAACTCGTAACTCGGATCCGGCGGTCACAAAGTAGACGCTTCTCCCTCCTTGCTTCTCGCTACGTACAGCAGCAGTTCGTGCCTTGTTTTCTTTTTCATCGCGAGAAGACTTCAGCCCTTTGTTTCCCTTGTCGACTCGCATCGAACTGCTGTGTACGGTAGTGCCGGTCCCTGTACTCGTATATTAGAAAAATAAAAAAACAACAGCTGTGAGCTCGAGGATTTCGTCTATAGTGCCGGTATGCGCCAGCCAAATATTACCGGCACTATAGCGGCAACCGGCACTATACACTCCGCACACTATGAACCCTTATTATAGGACTGGAGTCCCGTTTTGGGGACAAATTACTTAGAATTTGAGTGGTTTGTCCCCCAAACGGGACTGACTGCAGTCCTGAAAGGGTTAATACCACACTGACGAATCCCACCTGTGCCAAGTGATTCGACAGGCACTATAGCGGGCAACCGGCACTAAAGAGGGACCACTACTGCTCTACGTACAGCAGTACTCGAGAGTACCACGAACGTTCGAGGTATACTTCGTATATGGATGTCGACGGGTAGAAAGGAAGGTGTAATGTGAAGAACACACACGTATATATACAGCAGCATCCCGTAAAATAAAAACGCCAGCCGCCAGTGTTTGCAGTTTAAGCAATGATACTACTCGTATTATGGTATCCTATATACGTACTAATACTCGTGTGCCTGGAACATTTCTCAACCGCTCGTTCGCCTGCAAAAAAAAACCCATAAAACGACCAAAGCCACGAGCTACCAGAGACCATAAATCAGAGATACCGCCGTTAAGTATATTCGAGGATTCGGATATGTCTACCGGTATGTTTTCTACCTAGTACCTGGTACGTGGTATATATTCATATATCTGGTCTGTAAACATATGTAACAAGCCAGATCTCCCCGCTGAGGGGTAGATCCCAAAATCCAGCCCCGACAGCCAACAGCCAACAGGATCTTATGATATGATCTGATTAAACTACTACTTACTGTTGATGTAAGGAAAGAGCTTTTCTGATTGTGGCGTGTGTGCGTGCAGTCAATCGTGCTCGTACATATCTGTATATGATACCGGTACAGAACGCATGCTTTTTTTCTTGTGTTTGCCCCAACATTTCCCCCCCTTTATGACCGCATTAATGGGCGAAGGCGCCTTATTCAGTTCAGGTGGTTATGAGTGCCGTTCAGTCGCGCCAAGCGATTTTGACCGCCTTATATCGGGATACTGCCTTGACTCTTACATATCGGGAGACCGCCTTACTCAGACCGCCTTGTTTGGGGACCGCTATATACCGTATCACCCGGGTGATAAGATAACACCCCCATCCCTCTGGGACGAATTTCAGAACCGATTTTCTCCAAAACGTGCCTTAGAGGGGGCGGGCACTACGGAAATGGCGGCGCTGGGAAGGTCTCGTCAAGATCTCGTATATATCTCGTCAAGATTGTTTTCCATTAGGCGCGTGCGTCGCTCGGCGTTTGCAGCACTCTTCCCGTCGTCGAGAAAGTCAGCCTAAAATAATACGTATATAGCACATTCGTTAGAGGGGGTGTGTTACAGTATCACCCGGTGTGATAGGTAGTATATGACGGTATATATAGCAGTAGTATGCCAGAGTATACCAGGTATAATGAAGGCTCCAAATAGGCAGGCCCACACAACACAGGGGGAAATATGCCAAGTATACTTCCCCATTTTTTCCCCGACGAATGCATGCAAATGAGCCATCGTTGGAAACCCTTTACGCAAGAAACATGTCGTGATTCACGTCGTCGTGTCGTCGTTCTCGCGATATATACACACCAGCCACTCCGAAGGGGGCTCTGTAGGCCACTTGTTATTAGTATGTAGGGGCCTCCGTAATAGTGTACTCTAATCTACAGTACTCGTATGTATAAACATAGTAATTGTAAGTCCCATTAATCTAATAATGTGTTGAGTGTTAGGTGGTGGACACACTTACAGAAACACAGAAAATTGTATTTTAGGTACCTAAGATATGCATTTACGGTATGTAGTACCTGGTAGTACAGAACGCCTACTCGTATTATATGTATATGTTAATAATAAGAAGCAGGAAAGCTTGTCCAGGCTAGATTTCTTATTAACAAGAAGCAGGAAAAAAAACTTGCCCAGGTTGGATTTCTAGTTCCAGAAATGGGCACGTTCTACACTGGCGTTCGGTATAACGACCCCCGCCCCCGAATTTCTTATTTTCTTGTAAATCTCAAAAAACCTGCCCCCTTTTCTTATGGCTCGTTTTCTTACTAGGTGTCCTGTACTCCTCCTACCTGCCTGCCTGTGTACACGAGCATTGGCCACTTCGCTGGCCCACCCCCCCCCCCCCCACTACCGATGCACTCAACGATATGTTTTTGAGTGCCCACTGCAGTCGCAACCGGGCGACCTCAAATCTTAAAAACCTTCCTATACCGTATTCACGACGGGGATGGCAGCCACACCGTTACCCCGCAGGCAGCCTTCCTTCTCTTCAGTACGCGGAAGCCTTATATACCGCCTTGTGGTGGAGGGCGTAAACATTTATTTATTACCCATCCGCCGCGAGGAATAATAATAAATAAAAAAAAAAAAAAAATGTCTCTTGAACACACATAAAATCGTACCAAGATAAAAGTATATAATATTATACATTATGAATACGTACCAATATCTATTTCTGACTTTGTGTATGTTGTGGTGGTCCGCACATTTTTTTTTCAGATTGTCCCAAAACGCGCGAGCGAAGACCGCGCTACGGGTAAGCGCCTAGCCTAGCCTGGACTAGGGTTGGGGTTGGCGTTGGGCGTAGGGTTGGGTTGGGTCGACGCCTTCTCGTGATGTAGAAATAAAAAAAACATCCAAAACACACATAAAACCAGCAAAAATCATACTGACGAATATATTTGGTACTTTATCTGGTACGATTTGTGGTGTTGTAAAAAGACCGGTATAAGGTGCCTCCTTCGGTTCGTAAAATGATGCCCAATATAGATATAACGCAGTACGTTTGATCTTGTTCTTCCTGCTCATTATTTGTTGGGTTCGAAGCAATGGCATCACCTCCCCGACGGGAAACAGCAGTACGTATATATTGTATGTATATATTGTATGTATAATGATAGCCTTTACCGTCTTCTTCCCCACAAAAAACCGTACCAAGATAAAGTGACCAATTGTATTCGGTTTTTCTGTAGGTGGTCGCGGATTTTTTTTTTTTCAAGATTGCTCCAAAACGCCGCGGCCAAGTCACGGTCTCGGGTCGAAGCTAGGACTGACCTTTGGCAGCCTTATAGCCTAATTGGTACTTTGTCTGGTACGATTTTTGTGGGTCAAGAACACAGTACAGTAGTAAAGGCTACTTCCTGACCGCAAGAGTCATCCCACACTTCGGCAATTCCAAAGTAATACTATTAATAATACTATTAAATGTGTCCCCTAGAACCGTGCGTTCAGTTTCAAAATGTGCCCGGTCCTAAAGTCCTCTTTTAGTGCGTACACACTTATAAGATACGAGTACGAGTAGTGCACTTCGGATAGTTGCCCACCAGCAGTAGTTAACTCCCCTTTGAGACTTGTGGCTGTAGGGGGGGGTTGGGGGGGGGGGGGGGGGGGGGGAGAGGAGTCGAGAAAATGTGACGATTGCGCAGCACCGGCCATACGAAAAACAGTCCGTGATTCTTATATCATACAAACAGTAGTGTCCCCTCTAGTGCCGGCTGAGTAGTGCCGATTGACCACTATTACATACCAGGTATGTATAGTGCATGTGGAATCGCTCGGCACAGATGGGATTCGTCAGGGTGCTATATAATGTGCGGAGTATCTAGTGCCGGTTGCCGCTACGTATAGTGCCTGTATTATTGGCTGGCGCGTACCGGCACTATAGAGGGACCGGCACTACGTACGGTAGCCGACTATAACTACCCGAAGCACATATAATATTAAAAAAATTAAAAAAACAACAGCTGTGAGCTCGAGGATTTCGTCGAAGCTCATCTTTGCTAGCTGAGTGTATAATATGTAGTATATACCTGGTGCGTTGCTGGTATGATGTGATGTAATGTGATGCAATGCACGGATATCTCGGGGACACGTGCGCAGGCAGTCAGCTACGCACGGAGGCAGGCATGTGTGTGTGTGTGTGTGTGAGGGCGTCGGGTGCGCCAGGAAGCAGTCGCCCGCGGCCAGAAACGGCTCACGAGGTCGTCGGAAGCGGCCAGAAGCGACTCAATCCGATGTGGTTTTCGCTTTTTATAGCTGCGTACGCACTCTCAGGACGGAACATGTCTGGAAGGACCGTTGCTGCATAGATATCGACCAACACGAGCTATCAATACATACTGCTGCTGTGCCAGTGCCCAGCCCTAACTACGGTTCATCGTTTTGAAGCTGCGCGCGTGTCGGAGATCTCCGTGCATTGGCTGTGGTTCGATTTTTTACCGTAAAATCGTCAAGTTGTCACGGGGGGTGCGGTCAATTTTTAGCGCTCATTTTTACGACAACCTTACGTAAGGGTGCTCAACCCCTTGAGAACTGGTCTCACGAATTTGGGGACATTACTTGCAACTAGTGTGGGACGTTTTTTTTTCAGTTTTGAATGGGTTAACCCCTTAAGAACTGGTCCCCCGTTTTTGGGGACAGACTACTTGGAATTAGCGTGGAACGTTTTTTTTTCAGTTTTGAATGGGTTAACCCCTTAAGAACTGGTCCCCCGTTTTTGGGGACAGACTACTTGGAATTAGCGTGGAACGTTTTTTTTTCAGTTTTGAATGTGTTAAAAAAAAAGGTCGTTTTTTTTTGGTTTCATCTTTCGGGTGGCGCTCGACCAGATCTTTTTCCCGAAAACACCCTTGTTCTTCGGTGTTTTAAGACAAACTTTCCCGTTTTTTTTTTCTGGGAAAAATGGAGGGCTGAAAAATGATCCTCACCTTTGCTGTTACACACGAACTCAAACGCTCTCTTATGTACGGTGTCCTTTTTAAGTACCTCAGCACCCCAGACCGCGTGGAGCCTTGTAGTGGCCGGTGCTGTAGTGTGTGTTGGTGTCAATTTTTTTCGTAACGACTTTCACACGTCGGGAACAGATCATCAACAGATCATCGATTTCCACTTGATGAACTAGATCTTTCGGGGGAGAAAAGAGATCCCTGATCTGTATGATCTGTATGATCTGATATGTATGATCTGGATGATCTGGATGATCTGTAATATGTATGGTCTGTATGATCTGGATGATCTACGAGTATAGCTCTGACCGTCGACGATTCACGACATCTGTCGGACGGAGCGGCAGCCCCGTCTACGTACACATTGGGAGGGAAATACGGGGTGCGCAATTTATCATGTGAAAGGCAATTATCTTGTGTGTAGTACCCCCTTAACCCAACCCAATAGCCTAACCTAATAGCCTGACCCAATAGCCTGACCCAATGGCCTAACCCAATAGCCTAACCCAATAGCCTAACCCAATAGCTTAACCCAATAGCCTAACCCACTAGCCTAACCCAATAGCCTATTACGGAGGACCGTAGTAATCAACACCCATCAGATGCACAAAAACCTTTATATTACAGTATTTTTATTAAGCACATTTAGTCCTGATTACTACGTACGTTCCCCCGTGATAGCCCATGAGCCTATTAATAGCCCAATAGTGGTGCGGACGATGCTGCACTGGCCGTTTTAGTTCGTCGGTTTTTGCCCGTTTTTAAGTCCCCCAAGACTCCCCGAGATTTTGATTGCAACGAGTTTTTATGCAGCTATTACATTAGGTGTACTCAGTTTTCCCCCCGTTTTTATTTGCTTTCCGTCCTCTGGTTATATTAATATTCCACTCGAGATTTGTTGGAGCCTGTCCTGTGACTGCGTAGTTGCATTGCTGTGGCGATGAGTTAATGTTAGAATAATAACAAGAGCAGCAACAACAACAACAACAACAACAACAACAACAACAATTATGTACATTGCTTGGACAACCCATATAGACCAGTCCGTGTTTCAACCATCGCATGTTTCATGGCCAGCCTTGGAGCAACTCAAGGACACCCGCCATGGAACGAACGACCCGTGGGATAGGTAGTATAGTAGTTCGTGCATTGTTGCTGGAGCCACACAACTCTCGCCGTTATTTTGTTATTTTAGAGACGGATAAATCGACAGCGGGCTGGCGCTCTGGGAATGGAGATCCGAAACTTGTTCGATGCTGGCGTATAAAGGGGTCTCTACTATAACTGCGAAGTTAGTGCTGTGAATACGTCACGTTGGCCACTTTTTGTTTTTTGTTTTTTTTCAAACCTTGAAAAACGCGGTTATTCACGAGTGACGATGATCCCAGCGTCAGTTGCTGACTTTTCCCATGAATTTTCTCGCGATGCAATTGCTTGCTTGTTTGTTGTTCATGGTGTTGGTGGTGCTCTTGGTGTTGCTGTTGTTGTTGTTGTTGTTGTTGTTGTTGTTGTTGTTGTTGTTGTGGGTGTTGTTTGGTATTGTTGGTGTTGGTGTTGGTGTCGCTGTAGTTGGTGTTGGTGGTGGTGTTGTAGTTGGTGTTGGCGTTACTGTCGATGATGGGTGTGTTTTTGTGTCATATCTCGTCAAGCGATTGACACAATCTAGCCTGCGGCCTCGAAAAGGCACAAGGAGTCTACTCACAGATAGCTGCACCATTTTGAGGGAAACAAAAAAGGGTCACGCAGGGTCAGGTGTATGTGTTTCTTCGCATTAAACCTTCCTTTCTACCCGTCGACATCCAGCACACCCAGTGTCTTGTGCCGATTACCCATCCTGGAGAAGATGTATACGAAGTATATATACAAGCTCTGTATGTAGTCACAAACTACGACACAGAGATCTTACATCGTAGTGCAGCAAGATGGAGATTGTCAGACCTTCAGTAAGTATTCTGCTGCGATGCCGTGATACTACTGCTGTACGTATATACATATCACTATTGTATAAAAGTACGCTGCATATTTTCGGGATACTGCTGCTGCTGCTGTTTGTCGTCGCTGACTGCTGTTGTCTGTACTAAATATAGATATTTGTAAAAATTAAAAACAAGAGCTATAATATGAGATTTCGAGGATTCCCGCTGAAACTCATCTCCAGTTCAAGCTGTGTGGGATACTCCGACATATTCTATCCTTCCTGTATACGTCACATTGCCGTTGTTGCACTGGAAGCTGAAACCGGTTGTACCACGGCGATCCATACGTAGCGCGGTCGCACAATGTCCCTTCCCTGTTGCCCAGACGGCTGTCGTTCGTATATATGTATGATGTACTATTAAAATACGATGGATGGCTGCAGTATTACTCGCGACTCGCGACCAGTACGAACGTTCACCGATGTCAAGCCAACCATTGTAGATATCCGCCTATCGACGCCGAAAATGCTTCGTACCTGCACCGCTGCACTGCTGCTGCTGTCGGGTACAGGTATACGAGTACGAATTCGATTTTCGAGGTCCGAAGTTCTGTATTTATCGAGTAGAAATTCCATAATATTGTAGCAAAATGGAGGGCGGGCGAAGTGGGGGGGGGGGGGAATGTACCAGTACGTGTAAAGATCAGGACGGGGAGAATCGGTACCGCCCGCACGCATTGTCTGCTTTAGGGTTAAATTAGGGATAGGTACAGCCGTAGAAAATTGTTTCGTTTTTTCGTTTTTTCGTTTTTCGTTTTTTTTTTTCTTATCGTGTTTTTTTCTTTTTCGTGTTTTTCGTTTTTTGTTGTGTTTGGCGTGAGTGATGTGATGGCTGTGCTCCTTTTGTTTCGCTCGGGCTGGTTCGTGGATTTGCTTGTTGGCTTGTTGGTCCCCACGCAATTCGCTCTGTGGATGCGCTGCTGCTGCTGCTGCTGCTGCTTGCGCCTGCCTGCACCGCTACGAAAATGATTTTATACCGGTACGAATTTTCCTGGTACGGCGGGGGGGGGGAGTGATTAGCCCTGGTTTTTGCCGCTGTCGTTTTTTTTGCTGCTTTTGCTGCTGCTGCTAATGCGGATGCTGCTGTAAACATACATACATACACTTAGTTCACGCTATTACTATTATTTATATTGGTCAGCGAGTGCCGCGGCTGCTGATACTGGCCCTCCTGCTAATAATTGCCCATGATGCGTCTGCTGGGGGCGCTGTTGTGTCGTTTTGTTACGAGTGCTACTTACTGAACCCATTCATAGCTGATAATTAATGTCCCACACTAATTCTAAGTAGTTTGTCCCCAAATACATGGGACCGATTCTTAACCCTTATAGGACTGGAGTCCCGTTTTGGGGACAAAATACTTATAGTTAGAGTGGTTTGTCCCCAAAACGGGACTGCAGTTCGAAAAGGGTTAAGGGGTTAACGAAATTCTAACTATTTGCTGCTGCTGGCGCTGGTTGTTTTGGTCCTTTTTTCTTCTTTTTTTTTTGTGTTCATTCAGAGCGACGGGCAGCGTTTCGCGGTAAAATGCGTAAAGCGGGCGGACCTCCCCCCGGAGGACGAGGAGGATCTCAAGATGGAGGTCAAGCTCTTGCAAGAGGTACGATATGATATTATATGATATGTGATATTTCGCGTGTAGTGTTGGGTATCGAATGATAATCGAGTTCGATACGATACCGATAAACACAAAGAAAATAAATCGATATTATTTCGATAATTTGACATACAGCAGTAGTGCTGGACATCGAACGATAATGGAGTTCGATGGCGATATATATCGATGAACAAAAAAAAATGATACGATTTCGATAATTGACGTGGTGTTGGATATCGGACGATAATTGAGTTCGATATAAATCGATATATCTATGAACAAGCAAACACATCGATACGATTTCGATATTTGATGTAGTGCTGGATATCGAGCGATAATCGAGTTCGATAGTATACCGATAGACATGTAAAACGAATCGATATGCATACACGATTTCGATATTTGACGTGATGTTGGACATCGGACGATAATCGAGTTCGATGTACACGATGCCGTTAAAACAACAATAACAAATCGATACGATTTCGATGTTTGATATCATACGTCAGAAGCTTTCCTTCAAATGTCAGCATAACATGAAACACGGGGACGCGAGGGGATGGAGGGGCAAAACACGTTCGATATTTCGATATGTCGGAAGTTCGATATTTCGATATATCGGAAGTTCGATATTTCGATATATCGGAAGTTCGATATTTCGATATATCGGAAGTTCGATATTTCGATATGTCGAAATTTTGGATACGATATCCAACACTATTGATTGATACTGCGAGTATACTCTTGGTATCATAAGTAGTGTAGCACACACAATCAATGCAGATATTTGATACGATATCGCAGCAGCGCAGCAGTACTCGTAGTGTATACAGAAACATCCAGCGAGCGTTCGTATGGTGTGATAAAACATACCGGCATGTTGCAACTACGTATGATGTGTATATACAGAGCAATGCGTGTCTGATGCCAGTCAGCCAGCCAGCTGTCGGTCCGTGTTTTGTGTTTTTATTTTTTAGCGTGTCTCGTGACCCAGTATAGTTTTGTACGCAGGTTGTATATTATACTCGTATACGATGTAACTGCTGCGATTTCTTGGGTTTGTGTTGCTGGTGTTCTTTTCTGGTTGTGTGAGCAAAATATACCGGTACTACGTACTGCTGTATGCACCAGCAACAACTTGTATTATTGCGGGGGGGGCATAGTAAATACTAGTAAATAGGACCATATATTGTTATTAATAGTAAAAATACTAAAATATATACGTACCAGGTAGGAATTTGTCTGTATCGCAGGTCCTATTGATTATGGCCCCCCGTAAATACCACCTGATCCGCTCGGAATCAGGCTGGGTCAACATACTAGAACGCCCCGAGGTACGTATCATATTCTAGCAGCAGCATGCTTCTGCCGCTGCTGTTGCAACCGATGCGATGGGTTTGAATGGACACACCACACGTATTTTTTTACGGAGTATGTGGTATTAATACGAGTGTGGTCAGCTAAAGCTTTGCGTTCGCCAATCCGCCGGGAACATAAAAAATGGCAACAAAATAAATACACTTACTTCGAGTACGTACCGCTTGCATGTACGGTATGTGTGTTTTCACATTTAACCGTTCTTTCTATATACCCGCGGCGACATCCGTTTCCAGCACACCCAGTGTCCGTGCCGACTCTTCAGTCCTAGAGAGATATGTACAAGTTCTGTGTACACCATGCTATCCAATGATATATTCTGATCGTTTTTTAGAACCTCGATTCCGACCTCGGGGTGTTTGTGGTTTTACGAAGTACATCCTCAGACAGACGCAGTCGAAATGCCATAAACATACCAACACACGCGTGCGTGTATATAAAAATACATCCGTGCGTACAATGTACATTATGTTATAGTTGGTATGGATATACTACGGTTCGATTTTTGTGTGTGTGGTGAAATACTACGTTGCACTAGTGCGCGTAATTTGCCGAGGGCGGGAGGGAGGTGGGAACTTTGCCGCGCATCTCCGTTTTTGAGCCCGCCCTTTGATACCGCATTCCGCACGATTTTGTTTTTGCACCCGCAGGCGAAAAATGAACCGTCTTTTTCGCCGTGTTTTACGCACCGATATGTCCCGAAATATTAGCACGGTTTGTATTCAAGTTGTTTCATCCAAACGGTGCTCTTACATTGAAGGACAGAGTGGTATTATAGATGTTTTTATTTGTATTTTTCGAGTGTTGCGGGCGAAAACGCTTGGAGGCACTTTTTTCCATAATATATGCTGTGCTGAGTGCTCCTATCATAACCCCCAACACTCTTTCCCATGATCATGTTTATACGTACGTACTGCTGTATTTATAAAAATGATGATGAAACAACAGCTGTGAGATATTGGGTGTATATAGTGTTTTATCGTTTATCACTCTGTGGCACGAAGTAATTTTTTTGTAGCCAATATAGATGATAAAACAACAGCTTTGAGACCGAGGATGCATAGTTAGTATGTATTACTCTGGCACGAAGTATATATGTATATACCTTTTTTTTTTTCCTTGCCATGTTTTCTCTGCTTGCGGGCAACGAAGCTCCAGGAGGTGTCGGGATAGCGATGGTCCCATACACACTCGTGTATGTGTACAGTACAGGACACCTTCGTAATAAGAAACAGGAAAGCTGGCCCAGGGTGATTTCTGCATTAACTCGAATATCAGCCGGTATTTCTTATTATGTCGAGGCACCATAGTGAATACCTACACTTATTCCAAGTAAGATGGCCAGGGGGGGGGGGGGGGGGGAGACCCCTGGCTGCTTCCTAAGAGTTGCTGTTTTTTATCGAAAGACAGAAGAAGTGGTTGTTGTGTTGCACTGCTGCACCCAGTGTGCGCGCTCGCCAGGCCGTCTAATCGTGTCGAACATACCGGGTCGCACATACTAGACAACACAGCCACAATCAGATCCAAGCTGCGGGTCTCCCGGGCATGTGGCTTGTCGCATGGGGTGTGTTATAGGCTACATTTACATACACTGCAGTCTGTGCTGCTATACGAATTATTTACAGTTCGTTTGTTTGATCATATGATATGCCTGCATTGAATAAATTAATTAATTTAGCGAATGAGGGAGAAGAATAGGGTGACGTACGGTACACACAACAAGCTATATATGTATTCCTTTTTTTTTTTTGCTATTACATAACAATATTTTGCTCTATTTACTGTTGTCCTCCGTCATAGCCTGTTTTTTACTACGAAAGCCATGTCTAAACAGAAACGAAAACGGAAAACGAAAAAACGAAATGAAAATAAACAGGGCGCTGATAGGTCCCTGCTGGTACAAACGTCTTCCCCTTCGTTTTTTTTGTTCTGAGGAAATCAACGATTTACAACCTATTGCCAAAAACAAAAAGTTGACAGCTGAAAAACGAAAAGGAAAACGAAAGCACGAGCAGCAACAATTCAGCGTGTCCTACTGGTCAGCGCAGCCATGTCGAAATATCATATCAGGACTGCCACACGCAGCACGCAACCCACAGCTAGCACGCCAACACAGCCGAACAGATCCCCCGTAAATAGCCAGCAGACCAACCACAACACCAGCCACGACGCTCTACTCGTAGGGCCTTTGTTTGCCGGCGTTCGAGCCAAAGCGAAGATAATTTGAGTAGAGTTCAGCATCATGCCCTCGAGAATGAGGTTGGAAGTTCGTTCTCAGTATAATTTGAATTTTGATCCCTGGGCGTCAAAGTTGGACACGCGACCACCTCCATGGGAGGCCCAATGACCTCCCGGTATCGAATTGTCGTCGCTTCTGCCTGCTCCTCTGGTGTGCCTGTGGTGCCGAGCGCTAGATTGTCGGCATGTGTACATAGTTGTGAACAGCCCATGGCTTGTGCTCTCAGTTGTTTTTCGCCTGGATCTTGCTGTTCCCAATTCGTTTCTGTTTGGACACGTCGGCTAAAATGATGCCGAAAACGAAATGATTTCGTTTTTCGTTTTCGTTTCTGTTTAGACATGCGCTAATAGGTGTCCTGCACTGTTGTATGAATTGTTGGGTTTTGGTTTGAGTTCGGAATGCGTTGTATCCCCCCCCCGCCCAGCTTGGTCATACGATGAGGCTATGCATTTGAAATGAAAGTACCCCTCCCCACACTAGTGTCTAAACGTTAATGAGCGCAATGTATGGAGGCCGGCCCATTCTCTGAGTAGGAGTTCATGCGGAACCGGTGCTCGCGTCTCGAAAGGGATGCGTGATCAATGGTCAAATGACTAAGGCAAGCAACAAATGTAGTACGGCCCCCCCCCCCCCTCCCCTCAGCAGATACACACCCCTTACTAAGATATTGCTGTATCATGGCTTCGTAACGATTAACCGATACCTGATGGAGTCGACAGAAACTTGACGTATATGTACATACGCCCAATATGCTGTGCCGTGGTGTGGTGTGTTGTTGTTGTTGTTGTTGTTGTTGCTTTTGTCGGTTGCTGTTGTTTGTTGGTTTTGTTGTTGGTGTTGGTGTTGTTGATATTGATGTTGATGCTGATGCTGTTGATGATGGTGTTGGTGATGATGATGATGATGATGATGATGATGATGATGATGATGTTGATGTTGATGTTGATGATGAGTGTTGGTGTTGATGATGATGAGTGTTGGTGTTGATGACGACGATGTTGATGTTGATGATGATGGTGTTGTTGACGCTGATGTTGTTGTTCTCGCGGCGGCAGATGGGCCACGAGAACATCGTGAAGCTGTATGCGTTCTACGAGGAGAAGCACTTCTACTACCTCGTCATGGAAATTCTGGACGGGGGGGAGCTGTTCGACCGCATCGTGCTGAAACAGTATTATAACGAGAAGGAGGCCAGGTGAGGAGGCCTCCCCGAAATAAAATACGTGCTCAAACAGTATGATAACGAGAAAATACATGCTGAAACTGTATGATGAATGAGCAGAGGAGGGGGTGTACTTCATTTTCATGCATGGCCGTAGTCGTATGACCATAGTAGACCCTCCTCGCATCCCTACAATGCCGGGACAGAGCATGTCGGGTTTTCACCGACCAGGCAGACATTGCTAGCACTAAGCGCGAAGCGCCGTGAGGTATTGGGCGAGTCGCATGGAGGGTGAGCTGCATCCTGCTAAGAACCGCCTGTGAGGCGGACTTGCATATGGACGACAGCCTCCAATGAATTGATTTAATTTCTGGGGGGGGGGGGGGGGGTGAACTTCATTTTCATGCATGGCCGTAGTCGTACGGCCATAGTAGACCCCTCCTCGCATCCCTACAATGCCGGGACGGAGCATGTCGGGTTTTCTCATTTGTTGCTTGCCTTTATTTAGTAATTTGACCATTGACCACGCAGAAACAGTATTATAACGCGAGGTGGGGGGGGGGGGGAACTTCATTTTCATGCATGACCGTAGTCGTATGACCATAGATACGCCATTTTGTTTTCCTTCGACGGTGCAGGGATGTCCTGGTGGTCCTGCTTAACGCCGTCCAATACTGCCACGACCGGGACGTGGCCCACCGCGACTTGAAGCCGGAAAACCTGCTGCTCGTCAGCGACGAGGACGACGCTGCCATAAAGCTCGCCGATTTCGGCTTCGCTCGGCCCGTGGGGACACTGGGGCTCTCCACCCAGTGCGGCACGCCCGGGTAAGTGGGGCGGTGAGAGGGGGGGTTAGGGGGACGGGGGACGGGGGGTGTGTGTGTGTTCATGTCGTGCACGGCCGTAGTCGTATGACCATTGACCACACATCCCTTTCGAGACGGAGCACCGTTCCTACTCCTAATAGAAGCACCTCCAACATTTGGGCGCTCATTACGTTGTTTCCATATACTACAAAAATACTTTTTGCTAATCCTATCCCCTTCCTGTTTCGCCTCTTTTGGCCACCATCTATCTCGTACCTCATTTGTTGCTTGCCTTAAGTAATTTGACCATTGACCACGCATCCCTTTCGAGACGGAGGAGGGGGGAGGGGGGGGGGAGGAGGGTTGAGGGGGGTGGGAAACCTTCTGACAACTGCCCCCCTTCTTTGTTTTTGGGGGAGGGGGGGGAATTTGGTATACTTGCGTGCGGTAGTTCAAGTTGTATTCGTATTTTCATGATATATATATATGATGTGGCTGGAACCAAAAGAGTGTCAAGTGATGATGACCCCCCCCCCCCCCCCCCCCCCCCCCCCCCCCCCCCCCCCCCCCCCCCCCCGGCGCTCCCGCCTCGCTGGTCCTTCTCCTTGGAAACCTCTCTTTTTTTTCCCCCTCTTTTTTCTTCTTGGTGCTCTACGTTGTTGTCTTGTTATGTTTTTTTTTATAATAGGTACGTGGCGCCTGAGATTTTGAAGGGGGAGCGGTATGGGAAGCCGGTGGACATGTGGAGCATCGGAGTGATCATGTACATTCTTCTGGGGGGTTACCCTCCCTTTCACGACGACAACCAGGCCAAGCTATACCAGAAAATCAAGAAGGGTGAGAGGAACGGGTGTGTGGGGGGGGTATGCAGGGGGGAACGAGGAGGGAGGGAGGGAGGGGAGGGAGGGAGGGTAGGAGGAGAGTAGGAAGGGAAGGTAGGAGGAGAGAGCAGAGTGGGGGGAGAGAGCGGATGAGACAAGATGAGAAGAGGTAGAGAGAGACGAGGTAGAAGAGAGAGAGGTAAGAAGAGAGGTAGCAGAAGAAGAGAGAGGGGGGGGGGGGGGGGGGGGCGTACTCATTTGTTGCTTGCCTTAGTCATTTGACCATTGACCACGCATCCCTTTCGAGACGGAGCACCGCAGGTGTGGTGGGGGGGAGGTAGAGGGGGGGGGGGGCGTGCTCATTTGTTGCTGCTTGCCGTAGTCATTTCACCATTGGTTGACCACGCATCCCTTTCGAGACAGAGCACCGTTCCTACTCCTACTAGAGACACCTCCAACATTTGGGCGCTCGGTTGCGTTGTTTCTGGGGGCGGTGGAGGGGTGTACTTCATGTTCATGCATGGCCGTAGTCGTATGACCATGGGGGGGGGGGGGGGGGATACACGCCATTTCGCAACTCAAAACCAAAACCCAACAATTCATACAGACAGTGCAGGAGCCCTATTAGCGGCAGTGTCTAAACCAGAAACGAAAAACGAAAAACGAAATCATTTCGTTTTCGGTCGTCATTTTAGCCGACGTGTCCAAACAGAAACGAATTGGGAAACAGCAAGATCCAGGCGGAAAAAAACTGAGAGCACAAGCCATGGGCTGTTCACAACTATGTACACATGCCGACAATCTAGCGCTCGGCACCACAGGCACACCAAGGAGCAGGAGAAGCGACGACAATTCATACGGGAGGTCTTGGGCCTCTCCATGGAGGTGGTCGCGTGTCCAACTTTGACGCCCCGGGATCAAAATTCAAATTATACTGAGAACGAACATTCAACCTCATTCTCGAGGGCATGATGCTGAACTCTACTCAAATTCTCTTCGCTTTGGCTCGAACGCGGCAAACAAAGGCCCGTAGAGCGTCTGGGCTGGTGTTGTGGTTGGCCTGCTGGCTATTACGGGGGATCTGTGCGGCTGTGTTGGCGTGCTAGCTGTGGGTTGCGTGCTGCGTGTGGCAGTCCTGATATGATATTTCGACATGGCTGCGCTGACCAGTAGGACACGCTGAATTGTTGCTGCTCGTGCTTTCGTTTTCCTTTTCGTTTTTCAGCTGTCAACTTTTTGTTTTTGGCAATAGGTTGTAAATCGTTGATTTCCTCAGAACAAAAAAAACGAAGGGGAAGACGTTTGTACCAGCAGGGACCTATCAGCGCCCTGTTTATTTTCATTTCGTTTTTTCGTTTTCCGTTTTCGTTTCTGTTTAGACATGCCTTTCGTAGTAAAAAAACAGGCTATCACGGAGGACAACAGTAAATAGAACAAAATATTGTTATGTAATAGCAAAAAAAAAGGAGTAAATATATAGCTTGTTGTGTGTACCGTACGTCACCCTATTCTTCTCCCTCATTCGCTAAATTAATTAATTTATTCAATGCAGGCATATCATATGATCAAACAAACGAACTGTAAATAATTCGTATAGCAGCACAGACTGCAGTGTATGTAAATGTAGCCTATAACGCACCCCATGCGACAAGCCACATGCCCGGGAGACCCGCAGCTTGGATTTGAGTTGTGGCTGTGTTGTCTAGTATGTGCGACCCGGTATGTTCGACACGATTAGACGGCCTGGCGAGCGCGCACACTGGGTGCAGCAGTGCAACACAACAACCACTTCTTCTGTCTTTCGATAAAAAACAGCAACTCTTAGGAAGCAGCCAGGGGTCTGGGGGGGGGGGGGGGGGGGGCGTACTCATTTGTTGCTTGCCTTAGTCATTTGACCATTGACCACGCATCCCTTTCGAGACGGAGCACCGCAGGTGTGGTGGGGGGGAGGTAGAGGGGGGGGGGGGCGTGCTCATTTGTTGCTGCTTGCCGTAGTCATTTCACCATTGGTTGACCACGCATCCCTTTCGAGACAGAGCACCGTTCCTACTCCTACTAGAGACACCTCCAACATTTGGGCGCTCGGTTGCGTTGTTTCTGGGGGCGGTGGAGGGGTGTACTTCATGTTCATGCATGGCCGTAGTCGTATGACCATGGGGGGGGGGGGGGGGGATACACGCCATTTCGCAACTCAAAACCAAAACCCAACAATTCATACAGACAGTGCAGGAGCCCTATTAGCGGCAGTGTCTAAACCAGAAACGAAAAACGAAAAACGAAATCATTTCGTTTTCGGTCTCATTTTAGCCGACGTGTCCAAACAGAAACGAATTGGGAACAGCAAGATCCAGGCGAAAACAAAACTGAGAGCACAAGCCATGGGCTGTTCACAACTATGTACACATGCCGACAATCTAGCGCTCGGCACCACAGGCACACCAAGGAGCAGGAGAAGCGACGACAATTCGATACCGGGAGGTCATTGGGTCCACATGGAGGTGGTCGCGTGTCCAACTTTGACGCCCCGGGATCAAAATTCAAATTATACTGAGAACGAACATTCAACCTCATTCTCGAGGGCATGATGCTGAACTCTACTCAAATTCTCTTCGCTTTGGCTCGAACGCTCGGCAAACAAAGGCCCGTAGAGCGTCGGGGCTGGTGTTGTGGTTGGCCTGCTGGCTATATACGGGGGATCTGTGCGGCTGTGTTGGCGTGCTAGCTGTGGGTTGCGTGCTGCGTGTGGCAGTCCTGATATGATATTTCGACATGGCTGCGCTGACCAGTAGGACACGCTGAATTGTTGCTGCTCGTGCTTTCGTTTTCCTTTTCGTTTTTCAGCTGTCAACTTTTTGTTTTTGGCAATAGGTTGTAAATCGTTGATTTCCTCAGAACAAAAAAAACGAAGGGGAAGACGTTTGTACCAGCAGGGACCTATCAGCGCCCTGTTTATTTTCATTTCGTTTTTTCGTTTTCCGTTTTCGTTTCTGTTTAGACATGCCTTTCGTAGTAAAAAAACAGGCTATCACGGAGGACAACAGTAAATAGAACAAAATATTGTTATGTAATAGCAAAAAAAAAGGAGTAAATATATAGCTTGTTGTGTGTACCGTACGTCACCCTATTCTTCTCCCTCATTCGCTAAATTAATTAATTTATTCAATGCAGGCATATCATATGATCAAACAAACGAACTGTAAATAATTCGTATAGCAGCACAGACTGCAGTGTATGTAAATGTAGCCTATAACACACCCCATGCGACAAGCCACATGCCCGGGAGACCCGCAGCTTGGATTTGAGTTGTGGCTGTGTTGTCTAGTATGTGCGACCCGGTATGTTCGACACGATTAGACGGCCTGGCGAGCGCGCACACTGGGTGCAGCAGTGCAACACAACAACCACTTCTTCTGTCTTTCGATAAAAAACAGCAACTCTTAGGAAGCAGCCAGGGGTCTGACGAAAGAAAGCGTTGGTGGTGTTTACTTATGTCTACTACAGTAACACTATTTCGTCCTATTTACTATGGTCCCTGTGATGCCGATGTTTTTTCTGTCTCTTCTGTGTGAGAAAGTGGGCCTCAAACCTGAACATGAAGGTCTCGCTGTTGTTTACACTGATTGTCTACCGCCAGAAGACTGTACAGTTGTCGTCGAGCCTCGTATTGTCGCCGAGGAGGAATTTTCGAATGACGCACACCTGCAACCTTTCAAAAAATGTCGTGTTGAAGCTGCATGCCAAACCAAACGGTACTGTGACAAGACAGGAAATGACATCGACATCGGCAGCGCGCCAGACGGCAGTTGATTTGACCCGTCACTCTCCAGATCTCAGGGGTAGAGACACCTACCGACGTGGAGAGCATTCCTCTTGACGCCTTTCCTGGCTACACCGAAACAAGTCCCTGCTACTACAGGCGCAGCAGCAGCAGCAGGGCGCCCCTAGTTGTTGCCAGGGTTGGACGAGTTCTTGGGGCGCGCTTGCCTCCCCGTCCGGAGTTGCCGCCGCCACCGCCGGAGCCGCCGCTGCCAAAGCCGCCGCCGCCAGGGCTGTTTCGGTTACCGCGCCCGGCGTCCCTGTCACCTTCAGCCCGCTTGCGGCTGGAAACACTCGTCGTAAGTGTGCCCAATGGGGTGCCTGCATCCATTGTAGGTGCAGCGCGGGCGGGACGAGTCGGGGCGGGGGGAACGGCCGGAACGGTTGCTGCGGTACGAAAGGAAGCGTGTTAGGTATGGCAAATGTGTCTGATTTTTGCGTGTCGTCCCTCCCCCCCACAGGCTGAAGAAGGAAGAGGGAGAAGAGGTTGTGTGTGTGTGAAGGAGAGGAATGACATGGCGCTATGATAGCGTGAGCATCGACGCCGCCACTTCCGAGCGCCAACTCGCCGACATCCCGGTTGGCGACTCACCGCTGGACAGCACCATCAACGTCCTGCAGACCCACATCAACCGCGAGTTCGAAAACATCGACACCGGCACCTCCACCCTGTCCGATCAAACGCTGGAGCGTTCACCAGCGTTTGATCGGACAGGGTGGAGGTGTCGGCGTCGATCTTTTGGAACTCACGTTCGATGTGGGTCTGCAGGGCGTTGATGGTGTGCTGTCCAACGGTGAGTCGCCAACCGGGGATGTCGGCGAGTTGGCGCTCGGAAGTGGCCGCGTCGATGCTCACGCTATCATAGCGCCATGTCGTTCCTCTCCTTCTTCACACACAACCTCTTCTCCCTCTTCCTTCTTCAGCCTGTGGGGGGGGAGAGACGACGCGCAAAAATCAGACACAATTTGCCGTACCTAACACGCTTCCTTTCCTGGGAAAATTCTTTCTTCTGATGATCGAGCACCATGTCAGCATCCAACGGTGGAAATGCGGACCAACAGCCTGATGCTGCTGACCAGCAAAACCCCGACCAGCCCAACCAAAACCACGGCGAAGAAGATGGAGCCGTCATCTCCAACAACGGCGCCGTCGGCAATGACGACGCAGCCCGCGGAGCGGCCGATGACGCCGCTGCGGCGGGCCCAGGCGGCTCTGCGGAAGCCGCCATGGAAGTGGACGACAACGACCTCCCCCATATTAGTTTTCAGTTTTGCGTAATTTTCATCTTGTAGTTTTTTTGCCGGTTTTGGTCGTTTTGCTGTTGAGCTTTTTGTCTTCCCTTCCCGATGGGGGTCTCTCGCTGCTGTTTTTTGGCGCTATTCTGATA
>MEHQ01001311.1:0-32368 GCA_008828725.1 Saccharina japonica | reverse complement strand
CCCCCCCCCCCCAAGGCCACACCAGAAATTATATCAATTCCTTAGACGCTGTCGTCCATATGCAAGTAAGCCTGCCTCACAGGCGGTAACGTAGCGAATCCCACCCTCCTTCTTGCGACTCGCCCAACACCTCACGGCGCTTCGCGCTCGGTGCAAGCAATGTCTGTCTGGTTCGTGAAAGCTCGACGTGCATGTCCGTCCCGGCATTGTAGGGATGCGAGGGTCTATGGTCATACGACTACGGCCATGCACGACATGAGTGCCCCCCTACCCCTCCCCCTCCCTCGGCGGTTCCATGAGTTTGCCCGATCGCGCAGCGTTCTTCGATATTATACCACGAACTTCTCATTACTCTCATGTCATGTTCTCCCACAGCATGCCATGGTTCTACTATACCCCGCCCGATCGTGATGCCTCACAAGATTGGAACTCCGCATCTAACTCATGCGCCCCCAAATACCCCGCGGGTCTATATCCCGTCCGATCGCGATGCATCCAAACAGGAAATCCAACCCCACCCCCCGCCCCCGGTTCCATAATTTGCCCGATCGCAATGCATCCTGAGAATAACAGGAACTCCGAACTCGTTCGTGTGCCGCCCCAAACGCTCCGCGGTTTTCTATGTATCCCTTTCGTCCGATCGCGATGCATCGCATCGAAACAAAAGCAAAAGCCAATCGTGCAGTAGCGCTATTAGCCCTAACCTCGAACAAAGCATCCCATTCCAGTGCGAACCCCTCTCCCGTGGGTAACGCAAGGTTTGTACTACATTACCCTCGACCCGATCTAGCACCCGCCTCCTTCCTTCCTGCCAGGGCAACATCGGGTACCACTATGCTCGGAAATACAAGGACCGGTTTGTTGTTCCTACTAATACACAAACGGTCCTATCAATTCCGGACAAAGTTGCATTGAGGTACGTACGGGGACAACTCCCGACCCGCCCTCTAACCAATCAGGGGAGGGGAGTGGGGGGCACTGACTGATTTCCCGTCAGATTACCGTTGGTTTTCGTCCCCCCATCAGCGACAGGGGTACAAGGGTGCGTGTTTAGTAGGGTACATACTCTGGGGTACCCGGGTACCTAAGCTGGTGGTTTTGGTCATACTCGGGTAGTACTCGGGTACCACAACTTGATTGATTTTTTCATACTCGGGTATGTACCCGGGTACCACAACTAGGTTGTTATGGTCGTACCCGGGTATGTAGCCGGCGTGCCAAACCTGGTTGTTTCGGCCATACTCCGGTATATACCCGGGTACCAAACCTGGTTGTTTTGGTCATACTCGGGTATGTACCGGGTACCAAACCTGGTTGTTTTGGTCATACTCGGGTATGTACCCAGGTACCACACTTTGGTTGTTTTGTTCATACTTGGGTATGTACCCGGGTATATACCTCCAGCGTAAACGAACACCGTTCTAAACACACCCCTGAGAGGGTACATATGCCCACGTGCCACAGGACTTCACACGCTCCATTCCGACTAATCTCCGAAATGGGCGTGTCGTGAGCAAACAAAACACAGTGGTCAGGCGTAAGGGTATCTAGGAGGCCTATGGGGCAGGCAGGGAGGCTATAGTCGGGACGAGATAAAAATCGGTGTCCTAAAAGCTAAAAGGCGGTGTCTTGAGAACGCAGCGTCCGAAATAAATTCCCAGAAAAACGGTTGCTCCAAAAAGCGATGACCGAAAAACGTGGAAGTGTCCGAAAAATCGGTGCCCGAAACTATAAGCGTCAAAAACAAAAACCGCTTTCCGAAAGATCGGTGCCCCAATATGCGGTGTCCATAAACAAAAAACAAAAGCCTCCCGAAAAAAACAAATCCCGGAAAACCCGCGCCTGAAAAAGCGGTGTCCAAAACAACTCGCTGTGTCTCGAAAGGTGGAAAGTCGGTGTCCGAATAAACGGCGGCCGAAAAACCATTTTGCCCGAGAAACCAGTTTCCCCCGAAAAAAAAAAAGAGCTCCCGAAGCTGCCTCTCGTTTTCTTCTCTCAGACAAAGTCTAGGGGCTTTCCGGGCTCTGCTGGCGCCTCTGCCGGCTCAGGAGCCTCCCGCTTCTTCTTAGACGAAATCGACCGACTTCCCGGGCTCTGCCGGCGCCTCCGCCCAGTCAGGAGCCTCCTCCCCTTCTTCCCCATCGTCGGGGTGTTCCTGTATCCCCTCCCACAGCTCCACCTCCTCGCCGTCCTCCTCTATGGCGGCCTTAAAAAAATACGAACACAAAATTATGAAGGCACCAAAAAAAAAAAAGGCGCGACGAGAGCCACCAGCAAGGGATGTACGGGGAACAAGTTCGTATGCGGTGGTGAAAACAAAACAAAAACTCATGTTTTAAGAATTTTAGAGTTGTGTTAATAGTATAACGCAACAACTTTGTTTTTTTTGGCAGATATAACATTTGCCAAAAAAAATAGGGCTACTTAACATACTAAAATGCTAAAAAAACATAACAACATATCATAACGGTTCTTGTATTATACTATTAATACACCTGTAAAATTCCTAAGCATCTCCTAAACATGAGTTCTTTATTTTGCATAACATATCATAACGGCAAGTGTAGGATCTAGATACTACAGTAGGATCTAGATTATCTAGGTCATCTCAATCGTGATCTGTCCGATGGTTCCGATTTCTGACGCGTATCTTGCACAACATATAACACCGGCAAATATAGGATATTATTATCTAGATAAACATATAAATGATCTACTCTGTAGATCTACAAAGTAGACCTAGAAAGATCTACAAAGTAGACCTAGAAAGATCTAGAAAGTAGACCTATTTAATAGAAAGATCTACAGAGTAGATCGTGATCTACAGAGTAGATCGTGACCTGTCCAATGATTTTATTTCATTTCATTTCATACCTCCTCCTCGTCCCCCTCGTTAAGACTGTCGTTCTCTCCCCAGGCCGTATCATACCACGGTCTTCGCACCCACAGGATGAGAAGGGCAGAGTACCAGCTGAACAGCGTCGCCAGCTGAAAACGTAAGGCAGCGCACGCAAAACACACAGAAGCAAAACAAAGCGGACCAGGCACACAACCAGCGAACAAGGCACACAACCGGCACGTGTCAAAAGCAGAAGTAGAAGCAGCAGCAGCAGTGGCAGCAGCAGCAGCAGCAGCAGCAGCAGCAGCAGCAGCAGCAGCAGCAGCAGCAGAAGCAGCAGTTTTCACCCCTAAGCTTACCCCCTGCTTTTTGCACGATAACGCGGTAGTAACGTTGGGTTCCCCCCCCCCCCTGAGGTATTATTTCACTCCAGAGTTTTTTTTGGAGCCTGTCCTGTGACTACCGAGTACCGACTACCATCTATTTCGCCATCAGTTAATGTGAGAAGAACATACAACATCGAGGGAGACAAAAACACGAATACTTGGTATACAAGAACTAGAATCGCAGCATCCACCACACGGAAGAAAGCATCCAGCATCCCACCGCTGCTGCTGCTTGGGGCGGGAGGAGAACGTGCCCGAACTACGGGTAGCGCAGGAAGATAAAGACATGTTTCATACCTGTACCCTACGGCACGCGCACAGCAAAATCATTTCCCTTGTACCTTGTACTACTGTACTTCTGCTGAACGCTCTTCCTGGACGACTTTGATCAGAGATCACACAAACTTGCCGGGTTTTCTTTTTTAGCTTTGGTATATATCTGGCTGCCAAAAAAAAAACGGGATGAACGCAGCATTTTTCTCAGGTGTTTCGGGGACAGGTATGCTATCAATACTAATACTGCTAACAATACTATTGATACTACTTGGGGGGAGAAGAGCAGACCGACATACACATTTCCAGCAGTAATTGTTGTACTGCATTCGTCACTTTTAACTCGCGCTGCCGCTCTATATAGATCCCTTACACCATGTGCTCTCTCTTTCTCGCCCTCTCACCTCCACCATGTGCTCCCATATGTCGGTGGTGAGCTTGTTGAAGTGTCTGCTGGCGAGGCTGAAGATGCACAGTCCCACCGCGACAAGACTAAACGCCAGCACCGCCACCTGGAACGTTCCGCGCACCCACGACCGGAACGACGAGAACGGGACAGCACGCAACACGCACCGTGTAAAGTTGACAAAACATATGGGTGTGTAAAAAAAAAAAAATCCATCACATTCCAATTCGTCCCTGTCGCGGGGGGGTCCTGGGGGGCGAATCGCTGGCCCCCTTTTGAGCGCAAGGGTAAGGATAGCCTGTGGTCGTACGCGTAGTGTTTTGCTACATACCAATTACATATACAACACGCGACAGCACTTTACAATTTGGGAGGTCATATATACTTCGTGTGTACATAGTAGGCTCGACTACATGCCGCCAGGGCTGTTTCTGGATTCGCTCGGTTACATGTCACAGGTTGAGGAAGACGCCGTACCTCGTTCAACACACTACAACAACGAACCTACGACTGGGAGACGGAGGCGCGGGCACAAAAAAATGGCTTCCGTCCAACCTTATCATTTGTGGTAACACCTAGGACCTAGGGTATATATTAGGCTCGACTTTTGCACGAAACATAGGGAAACCATGTGCATTCACTGAAAAATGGGAGTAGGACACACCATTCTCGTTTTCGCATGTCAATCTGCGCCTATTACTTGAAACGGGAAAATTGACGAAAGCAAAACCATGACATCAACAATAATGGTGTAATAATCGGAGGCTATCGGTGATGAAACCCGTCCATGATTGCCCCCGTGACTCAAAGCCTATCGTAAATAGTAGATGGGTGGCGCGAGGCGATAATTGTAACGCGATGTGACAACCCGTGACATTGAAGATCCATGCCGCGAACAAGGACAGAAGTTAAGATCGTAAGATAAAATCATAAGATATGATCATAAGATCATACCTGAGGCCATGTGAAGCTCAGCTGCAAGAAATGTCTAGCGGTGATGTCCTGCATAACGATCAATCCCAGGAACGACAGGAAGCCCAGCACGACAGACAGTCCGACCTGTCCCGGAAAAACAAACACACGGAATAGACGAACAAGAAAACAAGTAAGCAAGCAATCAATCAAACAAACAAACAAACAAACAAACAAACAAACAATCAAACAAACAAACAAACAAACAATCAAACAAACAAACAAACAAACGACCCACAACAAGCAAACAAGCAAGCAAACGAACGAACGAACAAACAAGCACATGGAACACGAGGGGGAAAAACAGAAAACAGAACGCGTAAAGCATAACACCAAAATATCAAACAAGACTACGCGAAGACCGATCACGGGTGCCCCTACCCGCCCCCACACAAGTATCACCCCATAAAATAAAATAAAAACCATGAAGACTGCCGGCGCATCCGGATCAGATGACACCCCCCATTAAAAAAAACAAACAAACGCCCACACCCTATGGTGGAAAAGCTGGCGGCGGGAGGAAGGATAGGGCACGCCTTATGGCGCTTTTTGGCAAAAATGAGTATAATATGACTGACTAATACTGACTACGATGGCTATTACTGACTACTAAAGTTAGTAATAATAGTTGGTGGTTACTGCAAGGTCGGTACCAGGTCCGCATTATTAGTATTATAGTATTATAGTGCACCAAGCTGACTGGTTCTGAATGATCGACAAGCCAACCTCGTATGTACTATTAATACTACTGACTCGAGGGTGGTCGAATTTTTTTTTCGACTTCTCACATAATTTTTTGTTCGTTAGGGGGTTACTAAAACCAAGTGAAAAAAAATGAAAATAAGGATCATTTTTTTTCCCATTTTCTTATTTCATCATGTGATCACAACGGTTGCAACGGTTTTCTATTCCGACCTCTGGGGGTGTGGTGTGTCGTTTTCTCTTTTTTCTGGACGCCCCTGACTGACTATTAATAGTTGTGTCCATCGCTGACTATTACCGACTATTACTATACTCCTCGACTGAGCAATTACCCGGTGATTACCCAATATCATTGAAAATACCGTTTAGCGCTTGGCAAACTTATTTGGTGTATACCTTGTACCGGGGAACATAGTATAAATAGTAATCATGGTTCCGATCACTATACTAGTAGTATTACTATTGATATATTTATCGTCACCTTTACTTTCCAGCTCAACTCATACCTGGTATAATTCGTATAGGAGGAAGTTTCACACTCAGCTAGCAAACATGCGCTTCGACGATCCCACAGCTGTTTTTTATTTTATTTTTTTCCAACTATAGGAGGTTGTGGACAAGCCGTGGTCACAGTACTTAATCGCCTTCAGCTGTGTGAGCACTGCTCGTCGATTTGCATCGATTTTTGCTTACTCCCGCTCTCGCGCTTTCCGCTTCAATCGCTCTT
The DNA here is from genome assembly GCA_008828725.1 of Saccharina japonica. Lineage (NCBI taxonomy): Eukaryota > Phaeophyceae > Laminariales > Laminariaceae > Saccharina > Saccharina japonica. The sequence continues at coordinate 26,063 of MEHQ01001311.1, read as the reverse complement.
CTTACTGCATCGGTTTGCGCCCTCAATTTTCAGAAATCGGAGTCAGTTTTTTTGGTGAAGTTACCAATGACTTTGCTTACAAGTGAAGTGTACATTGGCACGCCCCTACCGCCGTATGCGTGCGTCGCCCCTATACACTAAGTCGTGCGTGTGCTTGTAGCTTTTACCTGAGTGTTTGCGTACAAGAGGGCGGTGCACTCCGCCTCCGAGTTGGCGTTGAGGCAGCCGATGCACTCGAACGCCAGATACATCTGGCACGGCAACAAAAAACAGAGACATGTACATATAACATAATACCATGCCACACATTACGGCACAAAAAAAAACAGATAAATGTACATACCATACGCTATGCCACACAATACGGCACAAAAAACAGATGCGTACACCTTGCCACACAATACGGCACAAAAAACAAATGCATACACCATACGAAACAGTTACATTTACACGAAAGTATACACATCACGATAAAAGTGACACAGGCGACACATACGACATATATGTGCTGAAGAATCGGCACCCAGACACTGGGTGTGCTGGATGTCGACGGGGGTATATAGAAAGAACGGTTTAATGTGAAGAACACACACACATACATGTCACAACAAAAGCAACAAAGACGACACATACACATATGTCAACGACAAACGCGTCACTGTTGTCAAGAGAAACACACGGCAACCGCAACGCAAGCGACGCAAGCAGAGGCCGCCGCTGACAAGGTTCACAGCTGGGGTCATCCCATCACGCCGACATCCTCAAGACCTATGAAACGAAAACACGGCTGGCTGTGAAAAATGAGAGACATCGTTCGAAATTGAGACTCGGCTCGAAAATGAGGCACGGTCCAAAACTGAGACATGGATTCAAAAATGAGACATGACCCCAAAAATGATGAGACCATGGCTCAAAATGAAAAACATGGCCCGAAATACGACACGGTGCAAAGCTAGACTATGCACGAGATGAGGTGTGCGTCGTTGTGATCGCCAGTCTCATTCTCCACACGCGAAAGCGAAAGATCTCATGCTTCATCGCCGAAACGATCCCTTCCACGGTTGCGAAACTCCGTCAGCCGCACAAGTAAGTGGAAGAAGAGTACTTGTCGCCACACATCACAGGATTTGCGGCGGGGAACGGGTTGGGGCGGCCGCCCCGACCCGCTCCCAGCCCAGCCGAAAAACCCCGTGTGCGAGTCAAGGATTGCCTCTCGCTCCACGTATGGATTATTGATAGGATAGAAGCGCCCGGTAACGAAGTGCGTCAGACGTATTTTACTACAGCAGCAGTACAGACAGGCACAGGAGTATGAAGAGGCAGCAGCAGCAGCAGCAGCAGCAGCAGCAGCGCCTGGGGGACTTTCTTCTCGTGCTTACCAAGACCATGAGGAGCACCGACGACCGCAGGAAAATCTTCATGGCCTCCCTAACTAGCCCCAGGTGGTCGGAAAACTTGCGGTGAAGCCCCAGCTTCAACGCCTGCCGTGCACGCGTAGCAAAAAAAAAGGGGTCTTGTTGTTTGTTGTTGTTGTTGTTGTTAGTGGTGGTTGAAGGCGGGTGTTGTTGCTTGTGGCGATCGTTGGTGGTGGTGGTGGTGGTGGTGGTGGTGGCGGTGGGGGTATTGGTGTTGGAGATGGTGGAGGTGTTGCTGTTGTTGTTCGCGATGGTGGTGGTGTTGGTGATGGAGGGTGGTGTTGTTGCAGTATGCATATAAAATGGTCGCTGCTAATGTTGTTGTTGTTGTTGTTGTTGTTGTTGGCGGTGGTGGTGATGGTGGGGGTGGTGGTGGTGGTGGTTGTTGTTGCTGTTTTGTTGTTGTTGGTTTGTGGTTGTTGTGGCAAGGGTGTTGCTTGTGGGTGTGTTTAGCGTTATATTTCGTTTTGCCGTTAAACATTCGACAAAAAAGGCTTGACATGCATCGAAAGGGCGTTCGACCTCAGTTGCGTCTGCCTCGATCACGGCAAGCACCCAACACCAACATAAACTGAGGGGGGAGGGGGGGGTGAAACTCCGACCACAGCAAGCATTAAGATATATCAGACCCCTTTCAACAGATAAAATATACATTTTAAGGGATACAAGAACAATTTTAAGGTATATGAGGGACCCCTTTTAAGGGATATAATGGACCCATTTTAAGGGATATAAGGGACCCCTTTTAAGGGATATAATGGACCCCTTTTAAGGAATATAAGGGACCCCTTTTAAGGGATATAAGGCCCCTTTAGGAATATAAGACCCCTTTTAAGGGATATAAGGGACCCCTTTCAAGGAATATAAGGGACCCCTTTTAAGGGATATAAGACCCCTTTAGGAATATAAGACTCCTTTTAAGGGATATCAGGGACCCCAAGGGACCCCTTTTAAGGGATACAAGGGACCCCTTTTAAGGGATATAAGGGACCCCTTTTAAGGGATATAAGGTATAGCGACCAAAACAATGATACCTTCAGTGCTATCAACCGTCTATACAGGTACCGGTGGGATCATGCTGCGCCCTTACTCGTATACCGTACGACTCCTTGCATGCAACCAGTACCATTGTAACTTGGACACCAACTTGGACACCAACTTGTGTCATCCCCCAATCAATCACGCAGTGCACGTATGCCGTACGTACATGGGCGTATGCCGTACGTATATATATGTAGCTGCAATCGTGAACTCTTATCGTGAATGTTCTCCTCTACAGCAGTATAATCAGGTTAATCAAGTCCCACGAGGGTTACAAGCAGCAACAAAAAGATGAACAGAAGGGATGACGAAAATAAAAACGTCCACAAAACTATCAACATCACCCGTGGATTACTTACTGTAGAAGAGGCAGCAACAGGGATACAAATACTAAATAACTTATAGGGATTTAGTATGGCATTTGTCTAGGGGATTTTGCTATTACGGCACCTGGATACTCTATAGTATAATAGAATAGACAGCAAAAGGGTCGCGAATAATACTGTAGATAACTTGGAGAGATTTAGTGCTGCATGAGTCTATTAATAGTCTAGGGGGGTATATACTGTAAACATCACCTGGATACCGTAGAAGAATCAGCAAAAGGACGAAAACGCTAACTAACTTATAGGGATATAGTATGGCATTCGTCTAGGGGAATACTATAAACACCACCTGGATAACGTAAGAAAGAGGGAGCTACATTGATTAAAAATGCAGGTTAACTCACAGTGATTTAGTATCGCATTCGTCTAGGGGGGTACTATAAACATCACCTGGATACCGCACAAGAGGCAGCAAAAGTGATTTAAAATACTGAATAACTCATCAGTAGGGATTTGGTATGGTATCAGTCTAGAGGTATACTACAAACATCACCTGGATAACGTATCAGAGGCGGCAAAGATTATTGAAATGCTAAATAACTTACAGGGATTTAGTATGGCATTCGTCTAGGGGGACACTAAAACATCACCCGAATACCGTAGAAACGGCGGGGGAAACCATTAAAATGCTAAAAAACTTACAGGGATTCAGTATGGCATTCGTCTAGGGGGATACAATAACATCACCTGGATACCGTAGAAGAGGCAGGGGTACACAGCGAAGAAGGCGGTGAGCGTGTAGGCAGCTTGGGCCCAGTCCCTGCGCATTCACAGCACGGAGCACAGCGAATTGAAGGCGTTCATTGGAAAGGTTAAAGCCTACCACAATGGCAAATACCAGAGCATATACCCGAGTACCCGAGTATATACCCGAGATGACACCAGGGTACCATGACAGTACCGTGGTATGGTATACCCCAGGATGACATAACCGCGCAACGATATACCCAAGCGTACCATAACATGGTACCATAACAGTACCAAGGTAGGCCACTGGGTACCATGACAGTACCATGGTATATACCAGGGTACTACGACAGTACCGTGGTATACCCGAGGGTGACATGGCCGCCCACCGACATACCCGAGCGTACCATAACAGTGCCATGGTATATACCACCGTACAGTCAGTACCATGACACAACCCATATGACATACCCCAGGGTACTCTTAACAGTACCACGGTATATACCAGGCGACCATGACACCACAATGCCATACTCCAGGGTACCCTAATACACCCTCTTGCATGCCACTCTACCGGGGAACACAGCCACCCTTTCGACTATTACGTCAATATCAAACGGAGCGGTATACAACACCAGGGTACGATCACAGCAGGTACCAGGCTTTGATACACACCGCACGCGGACCCAGAGAAAACAAAAACGAGGGAATTTTATACGCACGCTACGGTAGCCTGCATGCAGGTGCACCGTGATTTTTGCCTTATAAGGGTGGTCACTTGAGGAGCTCTATACTAATAGCAAGTCAAAAACTGTTTTTGGAGGAAAAGAAAAGCTATCATACCCGATGAACAACCCCGTGGCCTTACGTACAAAACGAATTTTTTGGCAACGCAAGAACAAAATTCCGACGATTTTGTGTTAACCCTTATAGGACTGGAGTCCCGTTTTGGGGGAAAATTACTTAGAATTAGAGTGGATTGTCCCCAAAACGGGACTGCAGTCCTAAAAGGGTTAAGGAGCCTCTAATAGGTCCTTCAGAAAAACGTTTCAGCCAAAAAAAGGTATACCTTATACCTCTAACGTGTATATCATACCTTGGCAATTTCCCGGGGGTGGTGATAATCGTGTACTACGAGTACGCATTTGGGTCCAGCGAGGAACGGCACAAATATAGTATACCAGGGTATCAATAATACAGCAGTAGCAAACTCGGGTTTTCCTAAACACATGATATTTATTAGTTTTTGTTCATCCCTTTTATTATCTTATTAGTATAGCTTCGCCCTTCCTTTCTCTCTCCTCCAGACTGTAGTCGTAACATGCTCACAAAGCAGGCTCCTCTCCCTCTCCCCCACTACGGTTCGTGCCTTGCATTTTTATCGCGAAAAAGACTCCAGCCCTTTCTTTCCTCATCGACTCACATCGAAGCAGCTATCCTTCGTAGCGAAAGCAAATGCGACCCCCCCCCACCCCCCCCTAAGGTTTAGCTATGTGCAGTACACATTTACCTGACGCTGACCCAGAGAAGAACCGATATGGCCTCCGTACAAGCGTGGAGCAAAAGATGGACCGCTTCCATGGTGGAGGTGGGGTGCTCGATGGAGATGAGCCAATGGGAGCACACAGACGCGAAAGAGACGCCCACCAACGCCGTCGCGTACCCTCTGCAGAAAAAACGCCAACAACAATGGAAAACCGGTGAAATGTTGGCGACGGGAATGGGGATGGGACAGCGGGGGCGCAACAAAAAATGCGCCAAAAATGGAAACCCCTTGAAAATTTGGCGACGGGGATAGGGATGGGGTGTGGGGACACAAAAGGCACGCCATAAATAACGCCAGCAACGGGGGAAACCCGATGTGATTTCGGCGACGGAAACGGGTTGGGGGTTGGGGCACACAAGATGCGCTAAGGATAACATCGGCAAATGAAACCCTATGGGATTTTGCCAGCGGGGGAAAGAGTAGGAGCCACAAGAGGCACTAAAAGTAAAAACATGACATTTAAAAAAAAAGTTATTCAACAGCACTTTCATGGAACTTAAAACACAAAATGCCTAGAAATGCGCTGAACGCACCAAAAACAAGGTAAAACGCTCTTGAACACGCAGAATGCGCGAAACTTACCATCAATATGTGCTGAATACACAAAACAAAAAGTGCAGCGGACGCATGCTACGGGTAAAGGTGCGCCATGTTTTTGCCTTCTGAGAGTGGTGGCTTGAGGAGCTCCATACCCCACCCAAAAACTGGTTTGCCTTCAGAGGGTGGTCACTTAAGGGGCTCTACACTAATGTCAAGTAAAAAATAATAATTTTGGAGCAAAATAAAAGTGATACATACCCGATGAACAACACCATGGCCTAAGTATAGAATGGACAATATTGCACAGATGCTCCGAGTATACTCGATACTCCGAGTACTCGGAGTATCGAGTATTTTTCGTACTCCGAGTACTGAGAGTATTAGAGTACTGGTGGCCCAAATACTCGGAGTACTTGGAGTATGAGCAGTACTGAAGGCCCAAATACTCCGAGTACTGGGAGTATGAGCAGTACTTATACTCGAGTACAAGCAGTACTCGGCGTAAAAACATCTAAATTACTCGGAGTACTCCGAGTATCGAGAGTATTGGACACCGAAATACTGCGAGTACACAAAGTACCTGAAGTATTTTTTTCTCGAAAATACTCTAATTATACTCCGAGGTAATGGGAGCATCTGTGAATTTTGAAATGCTATAAACGCCATTCACATACTCCCAGAACCTGGGAGGAATGACGGCCAAGTCTTAAAAATGATGCAAAAATGCTACTAACAAACTTCACACTCCGAGTATACTCCGAGTATCGAGTACCTTTCGTACTCCGAGTATTTGAGAGTATTAGAGTACTGGCGGCCTGAATACTCGGAGTACTTGGGAGTATGAGCAGTACTGAAGCCCCAAATACTCGGAGTACAAGGAGTACCCGCAGTATTGGACCCCGAAATACTCCGAGTACAAACAGTATCGAGAGTGTTCATACCCGAAATACTCCGAGTACGAGCAGTATCCCGGAGTATCGAACCCCGAAATACTCCGAGTACACGAAGTACCTGAAGTATTTTATCTCCAATACTCCTTACTTTACTCCAAGGTACTCGGAGCATCTGTGCAATATTGCAACAAAATAGTGGGTTAAGGAGCCCGACCATTCACAATCAATTTCAGCCAAAAAGTGCTACCTACCTCTATGGTGGTACGCGTCAGCGGTCGTCCAAACTACCCATGCACATGCATCCCCTTTCCGGCGAAGACCGTGTTCGTACCCAACGCAGCGTGTCAGCAGGTAGTGCCAATTGACCTCCGTATTATTAACAGCTCAGACACAAAAAAAACGCGGTTTGTTTTCCTCACCGCTTGATGCCACCAGCAGCAACTCCGAGTATGACGGCGAAGTAGAAGACCGTAGCGGAGAAGTACAGCAGGCGAAACACGGGGAGGTTGTTCTGGGTGTTGCGCTGGTCCAGCCAAAACGCGAACGAGTCCCAGCAAGAGCAGCAGCACCTGACGACGAAGTAAACAAAAAAAACAAAAATGACAAAAACAAAAATGACAGAAGAAAAACCCATGAAAAACACGAAACAAAACGATACAGCACAACACAGCAAAACACACCATAGTGCAACACAACACAGTACAGCATAACAAAACACACGTAAAAAAAAAAGTAAAAAGTAAAAAAGTAAAAACAAAACAAAACAAAACAATACGTGTGTTTCAATCAAATAAAATGTACACACCATCCACTGCTAATAGCGGCACTTGATGTTATTAAAACCAAAACTAAACTAAACTAAACTAAAGGCAGACACGGAAGTACATGTCACGAGCAGAAATAGGAAAACACAAAACCATCCACGACTCATGGCCTCCCCCGACGCTACATCCCAAAAAAACACAACACTTCGATTTAGGGAGTTCATTCGGTAACACATGAATCACGTCAATCGAGAAACCGGGCGATGCGCTAGAGGGAGCCGAACGAACTTCCCGAACATTGAATCGGCTCGTTCAAAACTAAATACGCACAGAGAAGAAAAAACATGCTTCGACGGCTCCAAAAAAACAAACAAAACTATTCATAGTAATGTATGTATACACCACTGTCTTGAAAATTAGGTACAGTTCGGGTATTAAAAGGAATGCCCGAAGGGACAGGGTGGTATTGTGACACAAGTCGACGCGGGGCCCACCGTGAAGCGCGACCCTCAACTTGCCAATTGATGAGGGCGTGCGCAGTTGAGCTGAGGGCTATAGCACAGCCGAGCCAAGGGCGTACACAGCCAAGCCGGGCTACAAGTAGTAGCGCAGTAGCGAAGCATACGATGTGCACAGCAAAGCTATGGCTAAGGGCGTACACAGGCTAATGGCGTACACGACCTTATAAAGGGGGCGTACACAGCAAGCTAAGGGCTATCACATTCTGACTACAGGTGTGCACAGCCAAGCTGAAGGCTAGCACATTCGAACTGCGGGCGTGTACAGCCTAGCCGAGGGCTCGCGCGGCCAATCTAAAGGCGAGCACCGCCACACTGAGGGCGTGCACAGCCACGCTAAGAGTGTGTGTGCGCATCTGTACTTCCGCCGCCTTCCTTTTCCCTAACCATGCTTAACCCACCTCCTTCCTCCTTCCCCTCCTCCTCCTCCTCCTTCCCCTACCCCCGTCCCCTTTCCCACCTCCACCTCTTTCCCCCCACCTTCTTCCCACCCTTACTCCAACCCTCCCCCCCCCCCCCCTCCGCCCCGTTCATTCCCCTCTCTTCCCCCTCCCCCTCCCCCGCCTCCCCTTCCTCCCTCCCCCATCTCCGTCTCGAAAGGCATGCGTGGTCAATGGTCAAATGACTAAGGCAAGCAACAAATGAGTACGCCCCCCTCCCTCATCTCCCTCTCCTCACCTGCTCTCGTAATCCTTCACCTCCACCGCCCCGTCATCATAACCATCATCGTCATCACCACCACCACCACCACCACCCCCGTTGCCCCCCGCCCCTGCCATCGGAGTTGACGGCCGCATCGCGTCATCCCCGCCTCCCACACCACCACCGCCACCACCACCCGGAGCAGAAATGGCAGCGACACTCCCGTCGTCACCGTTCGCTTCGCTCGTATCGCCACCGCCACCGTTGCCGTTACCCCTGGTGCCTTTGCCATCTCGGGCGGTGGGGCTTTTGTCCCGGCCGAACATCTCCCCGTTAGCCCTGCGCGACGGGCTCGGCCTGGCAGGGCTGTAAGACGTACGGCCAAAGACACACAGCAGCAGCAGCAGCAGCAGCACCAGTAGTAGTAGCAGAAGTGTCAGCATCAGCATCATCAGCAGTAACAAGAACAACGACAGCAACAGCAGCAGCAACACCAACACCACCAACAACAACAACACCACCACCACCACCACCAACAACAACAACAACAACGTCATCATCATCTCTGCATTTTCGCGATGGCTGTCTGCCTTACTCTCTCCGTGGTCGGCAACGCTTACACTTACGCTCGCTAGGAGTGTACATACATACCTGTTGCTGTGGCCAGCCCCCCGATTGCCTTTCCGGCGCGATGCCGCCATGGCAAGGGCCAGGTCGTTCGTAGCCTCGTCCAGGCCTGTATTTTCGTTTTCAGCAGTGAAAACAGAGAAAAAACAGGGTTAAAGCAAAGAAAAGCAAGAAAAACAAAAAAAAACACACACACACACAAATCAACCAACCAACCAACCAACAAACGAACAAAGACACAGAAAATTAAAGAAAACGAACCGAAATGACCTATAAACCAAACCTAAACCAACAAGCCGAACCAAACATGAAAAAAATCGCCTTTTTATTCCGGGCACAACGTACACTCCAAAATATACAACCGAGGCGTACTCTTGAGATTCCGATACTGGAAGCGACGAGGCGCTGGGAGTGTCCGCAGTGAACTTGATACTACTACGACTACCATTGCACGCACCACTAACATCACTGCGAACAAACATCACCACCACCATCACCAACTATCTTCATCACCGTCGCTTCCACCACCACCACCACCTGCTCAATAAATACCACCACCATCACCACTACCACTATGATGCCACTACCACCCCTACCACCACCAGCCACCACAACTATATCAACTCCAATACTAAGAAGGCTTTTTTTATGTTCGTACCCTGAGGGATGCGCGTGGGACTCATGTTCGGCGCTGTCAGCACCTCGGCCCCTCCATCAGCCTCTCGCTTGCTCACCAGCTCCGCCAGAGCCTTTGCCTGGAGAAACGAACCAAGCGGACAGAAACCGGAAAATGTATAGTCAAAAATGGGAAGAAAAAAAAATGGAGAAAGAAAAAGAAACGAACCAAACAGAAAAAAAAGTTGGGGAAAAAACACGCCAAAAACTACTGCCCGAGTTTTTGCCTGGAAAAAATAACCAAGGGGACGAAAATCGGCACAGATGGACAAAACCGGTGAAAAATAACGAACCAAACGGACAAAAGCAGAAACTAACGGACAAAAGCAGTAAAACAAGACAAATCAAACGAGGTGAAGTCGGAACAGACGGACAAACATGGCAAAAACGAAACATGAACCGAACGGACAAACGTCGGAACAAACGGGCGAAAAATGGACGAAAAAACGAGCCAAAAGGACAAGAACCGGAACAAACAACACGCAAGGGCTGCGGCACAGCCAATGAGAGTGCAATAAATGTCTATTACCGCGGTCTGGTGATGGGTAGGCAAGCAAGCACGCAAGCAAGCAAGTCGACGAGACAACATAAGAAAAAAAATGCGATAAAACGCACAATGAAAAAAAACACATTCCAGAAAAAAACACACACACAAAAATCACGGAAAACCAACAGAACGAAAGTTAAAATGTCAAACAGAACGAAAGTTAATATATATATATGTTAATATGTATGTTGAAATATATAGGTTGAAATATATATGCATATATATATACATCATATTTCGCGGCGCCTGTCACGAACGTACCCGAACGGAATCGACGGCCGGGGTGAGGTGCGCCATGACGAGACACACGACGATCCACAAGAACATTGTCGCCCATTCCAGCCCCTGCCGAATCTCTCCGATCTCCGTCACCCCATCCTCTCGGTTCGCCAAGAAATAAAGCGACACCAGCCCGGAGATAACCGAGAAGATCACCACCAAAATCTGCGTCGTTTTTGGGGGGCACACGGGTTACTGAGGTTGTTCTTCCACTCGAGAATTATTGGAGCCTGTTGTGTGGCCAAAGACTTGATTATGGTGATTTGATTATGGTGATGATTCAATGCTTGAACCAAAACAACAGCTGCAACAGCAATGGACACCACAACAGCAGCCACAACAACAGCCACAACAACAACACCAACACTACCACCACCACCACCACTAACAACAACAACAACAACAACAACACCAACAACACCATCACCTACACCACCAACAACAACAAAAACAAAGTCAGCCGAAACATATGTCACTAAGTCAGCGCCTGACTTGAATAAGACACCCAACCGACCGCCCCTTCCTCCAAAACATATATACACACGCACCTCATAAGGCCTAAGCTCGAGGTGGAGCGTTCGCGTGATGGTCAGGTCGCCGAGCTTGAAGAGCATCACCCGCACCACAAGGAAGATGAGGATGATATTCATGCCCGATATCAAGTTGGAGTGGATGATGTTGTCGCAGCTCGCCTCTTGCCCAGCCGGAGCGTGAACCAAACATCCGTTCGCCTGTACGGAAGATAAGGGGATATTAGTGGGGGCAGGATTTGAGTATACAAGGAGGGCCGCACAATATATATGTATTAAAAACAAAAAAACACCAAAAAAAACATGAAGTTGTGAAATCGAGCATTCCGTCGAAACTTACATTTGCAAGCTGCGTGCGATACTTCGATCGTGCATACCGCGGGTTTTATGTAACCTCATATATGGAGCGGAGGGGGAGGGGGTGACAAGGAGCGGAGGGGGTGTTCCCATGCCATGCATGGCCGTAGTCGTATGGCCCTAGACCCTCGCACCCCTACAATGCAGGGATGGAGCACGTCGGGTTTTCATCGACCAGGCAGGCGTTTGCTTGCACCAAGGGGGTGGAATAGAAGCGAAGAGGAGGGGATAAGGGGTGAGGAGACATGGGGAGGGAGAAGCGAGGGGGGGAGTGGGGGCGGGCGGCGAAGAAGGAAAGCAACGCAAGCCAGCAGCCAAGAAGACAACAGCCAAGCAGGGAATAACAAAAACAACACAGACGAGCAGGCAAAACAAAAACGGATTCAGCTCAAGCCCCAAAGAAAACACATGTGCGTCACATCACCACCACCCTTACGAGGGTATCATCGCCACCTCCACCACCATCACCACCATCACCGCATTACCATACAATAGCGCACTGTACCGTACCATACCGTACCGTACCATACCATACCATACCATACAATACCATAATATACCGCAACGTACCACACCATACCACACCATATCATACCATAATATACCATACCGTACCGTACCGTACCGTACGGTACGGTACCATACCATACCATACCATACCATACCATACCATACCATACCGTACCATACCATACATACCATATGATACCGTACCATGCCGTACCATACCATACCATACCATACCATACCATACCATACCATACCATACCGTATCATGCCATACCATACCCTATCCTACCCTACCATACCATACCATACCAACCACACCCTACCACACCACAGCACAGCACAGCACACGATCCGATACCACACCATACGGAGCTCTACAGCAGTCGAGGAAAAGAAGAGCACACCCCCTCCCTCACCTGGAACGCGAGGTAGAACTCAACCGCCATCAGGAACGACCCTTCCCAGAAAAGCTTGACACTTGTGTCTTCCTGTGGGGTCACGCCAGGCGCGGCCACGCCAAGACGGAGACCAAGACAGGGAGAAGAGTACTTACGTTTCAGAAACAAGCAACATACAAAGACAACCCATAATATAGGGGGGGGGGGGTTGTGTACTCACTTGTTGCTTGCCTTAGTAATTTGACCATTGACTACGCATCCCTCTCGAGACGGTGCATAAGGAAGGGGGGGGGGGGGTACCCCCTGCCTCCTCCTCCCCCAGGCTTCCCGGTTGATGTGAAAACCCGCTACCTATATCCTATTACGCCCCCCCCCCCCCCCCCCCCCCCGAGAGTTCCGGGCTGATCGGGAAACCCCTTATCTACTCCTATATCAGACCAGGTATATTACTACCACCTGTCTGCGGTTCTTGGCTCCTAATCAACCCCCCCCCGCCCCCCCCCCCCTCTCCCGCATCGCATTCCGAGTTGGTGTAGAAACCCGTTATCTGCGTACTTCGTATATCAGACCGGTACTACATTACCTCCTGTCTGCGGTACTTGGCTCTCAGCGTCAACCCCCCCCCCGGGATTCCGGGTTGGGGTGGAAACCCCGTCATTTACATCATACCAGGTATAATCGTACCTCCTGTCCGCGGTACTTGGCTCTCAGCGTGGTCAGCACTCGGCGATAGGCGAAGTACACCCACGGCCACACGATCACCAGGATCAGTCCGTTGAAAATGACCTGTTGAGAGCAGTTAGGGGGGGGGGGGGGGGGGGGGACGCGCCGTCGACACCTATACCATGTGGAGGGCGTACGCTTTATTTTTACCCATCCGCCGGAGGACTAAAAAAAAAAACGTTATCGATTTCGGCATGCATCGGTATCCCTGTTGAGAATGTTGTCGATATCGAAATCGTTTTCGACACGGATGTCTTTCTAGAAACCACATCGTTCTCCAAATTGACATTGGCATCTTTTTCGGAATCAACATCGCCATCGAACATGTCGAGATGAGGCCTTATCGACACCCACCGATTCATATTCGTGAATCGATACCGACACCGTTGGTGATATCGATGATATCGACCTCGTTATCGACAATGACGTCGTTATCGACAATGACATCGTTATCGACACCAACATCGTTATCGAAACCGGTGTCCTTCTCGAAACTGACGTATCTGTCCAGTTCGCTGTCGCTATTGGTATCGCCGAAATGAGGCGTCGGCGTCGACACCGACCTACTCGTTATCGATGCCGACGTCGTCATCGACGATGACATCGTTATCGACGATGGCATCGTTATCGACTATGATATCGTTATCGACACCAACATTACCGAAACCAGTGTCCTTTTCGAAACTGACGTATCTGTCCAGTTCGCCGTCGCTATTGGTATCGTCGAAATGAGGCGTCGGCGTCGACACCGACCTACTCGTCATCGATGCCGACCTCGTCATCGACGATGACATCGTTATCGACGATGACATCGTTATCGACTATGATATCGTTATCGACACCAACACCGTTATCGAAACCGGTGTCCTTCTCGAAACTGACGTATCTGTCCAGTTCGCCGTGGCTATTGGTATCGTCGAAATGAGGCGTCGGCGTCGACACCGACCTACTCGTTATCGATGCCGACCTCGTCATCGACGATGACATCGTTATCGACTATGATATCGTTATCGACACCAACACCGTTATCGAAACCGGTGTCCTTCTCGAAACTGACGTATCTGTCCAGTTCGCCGTGGCTATTGGTATCGTCGAGATGAGGCGTCGGGTTGACACCGAGCTATTCGTTATCGATATCGAAGTCGTCATCGACATGGACATCGCTAAATCGATATCGAAATTGCCATCGACACGGTAATCGAAACCGACATAATTCCCGATATCGACATCGACATCGTACTGTTATCGATATTGACGTCAACATCGTTATCGAAACCGCTGTCGACGTCTGCTGTCCAAAACCGACGTAACTATCGACACCACAAACACCGGCATAAGTTATCGATAACGACATCGTTGTCGACAACGATATCGATATTGGCAACAATATCGATACTGGCACCAATATTGATATCGACAAAGGCACCGATATTGATATCGACAAAGGGACCGATATCTACATCGACAGAAAACTTCGATATATACAGCCATCGATACCGATATCGACATCGACATTGACACCGATATGTGTATCCAACACCGATATGTATATCCATACGGATGTCGACATCCACAAAAACAAACCTGGTACATACCAGATACCAGGTACCAGGTATACGTAGTCATAACAAAACGAACCCTTGTTCCGGGACGAAAATACACGAAAATACAAAGGAACCAAAACGAAAAAAGGAAAAATATACGTACAACTTCCGCACGAGCGCGTGTTGTACAACTTCGACCGCAAGCTTTATACCCCAAGGAGCTACTCCTGCAACTATTCAAAATAGATAAAATTTCTGAATGTTATGAATAGCCGAACATCAAATAATAAAATGTTGGAGTCGTCTGCGCCAATCGGGTAATATCCCCCGACTCCCGTGTGCGACTCGCCTCCAAATACTGTCGGTTCTTGACCCAGACGATGATGTCGGGGATCTCGCTCAAAGCGTGGAACCAAAAATGGACGTTCATCATCTTAACATGGAACAGTCAGGCAACCGAGCGAGCAACGAGCGAGCAAGCAAGCGAGCACACAGAAACGAACGGAAGAGAGGCGGACAAAGTCACGGGGAAGCACGAATAATCGAAAGCATTGAACGAACGGAACGGACACCCGAAATCGTGGATTGAACAATCAAACGAAAATCCCAGAACGAATTTACATTTTTACGAATATTTGGACACTCAAGAAAGCGCAAAATCATGAAACGAACGAAAAAAAGAAGAAAAAAAACAACATATATATATGCATGCGAAGAACGGACGAATTCACAAAACCAAGGAAAGGAACGAAATCAACAAAATCATGGAACGAGCGAATAATCGAAGTCAAGGAACGAACCAACCAAGTCACGAAACGAAGAAACGAACGACAGAAAGGCGCGCTGCAATAGGGAAAGCACAATTCGGTCAGTATATTTCCGACTGCCGGGGAACTACCAAAAATATCGTCGAAATACAGATACAGAGTACGAGTAGTGGTCCCGCTTTAGTGCCGGTTGAGTAGTGGCGGCTGCCCGCTATAGTGCCTGTGAAATCGCTTGCTACAAAAGGGAGTAACCAGTGTGGCAGTGTGCTGGGTAGTGCCGGTTGCCGCCATAGTGCCGGTATTGTTGCCTGGCGCATACATACCGGCACTATTGAGGGACCACCACCGCATTGTACTCGTGACATACCTAATACAGGGGAGCATAGTAAATAGGACCTATGATACACACAAAAACCTATATATTTCTCTATTTTTACTACCAATATTTGGTCCTATTTACTATTATTTACTATGGTCCTCCGTAATAGTAACATCGGTTACTAATACCTACCATTTACGGAGGACCATAGTAAATAGGACCAAGTATTGTTACTGTACTAACAAAATGGAAACGTACAGGTTTTTGTGTGTACCGTTAGCCCCCTATTTTCTATGGTCCTCCGTAAATACGACAAATTCCAAGCAGTTTGTCACAAACACAAAACAGGTGCCCTTGCTTCTGACGGGGATAAGTTTCGTATCGTTTTACGTAAAACCCAGTTTTTTGGGGGTGAGGTTTCTACAAGCTCGTATACTACATAACCAATTGAGAGGCCTCGGAAAAAAATGGTGCAACGCCACCGTGGCAAGCAAGCGCCCGAACCAAATCATGGAACCAACGAGCGGCGGGATTTTAATACAGGCGTTTCATTTCAAGCATATCGCCCCAAATATTGCCCGCCACGAACGAGCGGCGGGATTTTAATACAGGCGTTTCATTCCAAGCATATCGCCCCAAATACTGCCCGCCACGAACGAGGCAACGCCGTTTTTTTTCCATTCATTTTTACCGCAAGTATCACAATTGTCATGGTATATAGATATAGATAAAATGAGCATTGACCACTCAGGTGATCTTGGACCTGTTCGGCTCTGACTTCGCTTTAGACCGGACTCGCACTCGGGACCCGTTTTGAAGGCCTCGCGTTAGCTTTCTCGCCCGCTCTTCTCGAGGGTCGCCCCCCTCAGCCTCCGCCCGTGACTTTCCGCCCGCGCGCACTCTCGAGTCAAGCGCCGCCACCGAGCGCAGCGACCTCGAAGTGCGTGGATCTTGAGGAGATATCTCGGCTCTACTGGCTGCTGAGGATGATATGCGTGGTGCTGTTGCTGCTGAGAGAGATATTTGTGGTGCGAGTCTCAACTCAAAATATCTCGCCTCAATTAAAAACTCAAAGATCCACGGATGAATGAAAACTCGGCTGATTTTTTTTCGGGTGGATTCAGTACAACAGTACTGTAGCTTATTTTTCAGCGTAGAGATTTTATTACTGCTGTGCCTGGCTGTAATACGTACAAGAACAAACAGCAGTACGTAAGAGTAGTACCAGGTACGAGTACTGTATGTACGACGTAGCGAGTAGCTGGTGTGTATAGTATTGCTGAGTGCTGTTGTGTAGTACGTACTGCTGTACAGCAGTACTACTGTTTGTTGTAGTGTACAGTGCTAGATACGAGTCTGCTCAGACACACGAGAGTCAGAGAATAATTGAGATTTCCCCCCCGTTGCCTCGACTTCGCATATCCATGCGGAACCGCTTGCTCGGCACGGAGTGTTTTTGCCGCACGTGCCAAAACTGAAACTGAGCCCGCCACCGGGACCTCGACTGGTGCATTTCTGACAGACTGAGAATGAAGTTGCGAACTGAGTATCAGCAATTACAGCAGTAGTAGCGTTTCCTTCTTCCTGCAATAACACCTGGCATTGCCTTGATTCTGCACGTAGTATGTGTCAGATGTCAAAACACGAGCGAGCGCCATCAGATTGTTGTTGTCGTAAATCTCACAAACTATCCTGAGGACTGAGACTATCCAGGGAACACCGAATGCGACTGATTGCCTTTCTGAGACTGACTGTTGAGACTGAGAAATGAGGTTGCGAACTGAATATTCCCTTCTCCCTGCAACCCTTGGCATTGCCTTGATTCTGCACGTGGGCGTCAGGTATCGAAATACGAGCGAGCGCCATCACACTGTCGTAAATAGCAAGGATGGTACCAAATAACTACAGCAGTAATGTACCAGGTATATGTCCTATCCGAAGCATGGGTGCCGGCGAATGCCGGCACCCATGCGGAGCCCTTGTATGATATAGATATATATCCCCGTTTCCCCCCTATTGTTGTTGAGGCGTTACAAAAAAAGAGAAGAACAAAAACAGCGGCATGCCCACCACCTATATAGGCGTCTACGAAAATGCAACCATTGCCGGTAACGGTTTAGTTGGGAAGAAAACAAAAACGTGAAGAACCAGAATCAGCTACTAATGCAAGCAACATCAGTTTGACGACGCATGCTACTACTGGTACTAATAGTACGGTAGAAGAGCACCATGTTAATAAGGTTTAGCCTTCTGAGGGTGGTCACATGAGGAGCTCTATATCTCATCGTGTAGAAAAATAAAAAGAGGCTACACGACGAGCAATCCGATGGCCCAAGTAAAAAATGAAAAAAAAACTGCAACAAAATAATGACACCATTCCGACGATTTTGGTTTATAACCCATTCAGAACTGAAAAAAAAATCCACACTAATTCCAAGTAGTTTGCCCCCGAATTCGTGGGACCAGTTCTTAAGGGGTTAAGGAGCATACTAATAGTCGTTCAGAAAACATTTCAGCCAAAAAACGGTATACCTCTATCGTAGCCCGCGTCTTACTTCTCGACCGGGTCGGCTAAACCACTCTCTCGACGCCGAGGCCGCCGTCCTCCAACGAGGCCTGGAGGACTGTCTGTACGTGTCCACTTTACCTGGTTGCTGACTCGGTCCCTAGGGTCGCAGCCGAGGGTTAGAAGCCAGCTGACCGTCAGCGCGGAGGTGGATAGTGGCGTGAAGATCTGCGCCCAGTGCCTGTCAAACAGCAACAAGCGGGGCACGGTGCAGCAGGTATTATCGTCGTTGTTGGTGTTCTCAAGCTGACTCATCGCCGTAATATGTAAGAGCCCATGGTCACAAGACAGGCTCCAACAACGATGGGGTATGATACGCGGAAGGGCGGCGTACGGGACGCAGGAGCATTCGTGCGAGCGTCAGGCAGACCGGGACACGCTCCGTAGAACAAAACAAACAACAACATCATCGACGACGACAAAAGCAACAACAATGACACCCACGGCTTCGGCAACGACAATAACAACGACACCAACACCAACAACGACACCAACAACGACACCAACACTAACACCAACACCAACAACGACACCAACACCAACACCAACGCCAGCAACGACACCAACACCAGCACCAACACCAACAACACCAACAACCACCAACACCAACACCAACACCACCACCAACAACAACAACAACAACAGCACCACAATCACCCAACAACATGAACGGGAACGTCGGTCCCGCCAGTATGCATCCCGCTCGCAATACATACCAAGCACAAAAAACAAAACCAAACAAGATGGAGCTGACAGCGGTCCCACCAAAGCGAACATGCGAGGCACAGACAGCAGCACAAGGCACAGCGTACAAGGCACCAGGTAACAAACAAAGCACCTCGGCGACGCGCAGCTCGAGACCAGCCGTTCCCTCGCAAGAGAGTTTTCGACGTTCTCCCTGTGCAGACAGCTACAGAGCAGTAGTACAGAAGCAGCGTCAATTTACTGTTCATAGCGCATGCCTTATTACTCTCGCTACGAACTCGAGGTGGTCGATATTTGTATCTGACGTTAACCAGGGTTGTTGACGGGTCAGGAGGTCTTCAACAACTCACGGGTCGGGTTGGGTCGGGTCGGGTCGGGTCGGGCGGAAGGTTTTCAAAACACCACGCGTCGGGTCGGGGTTGGGGTCGGGGTCGGATTAGGTGAACCGACCCGACCCGCGAGTTTTTACCCGACTCAACAGCCCTGTCGTTAACTAGTGTGCGCTGGTGGAAGGCGCAAAAACGAAAATGTTTCACGGAGATTTTCGGTCGGACGACGTGCATTTCCGGCTTCACCAAACTCAAAAGAGGCACCCGTTCCCGACGAAATGCCACCTGTTCACACCGTAAAAATCCAACTGTTCACGACAAAAGGTCACCCGTTCACCACGAAAGGCCACCCATTCACGACAAAAGGTCACCTGTTCACCACGAAAGGCCACCTGTCCACTATGCAAGGCCACCCGTTCAAGACGAAAGGCCACCCGTTCACTACGAAAGTCCACCCGTTCACCACGACAAGCCACCTGTTTACAATAAAGGTATCACCCATTCACAACGAAAAACCCCCTGTTCGCTATGCAAGGCCATCCGTTCACGACGAAAGGCCNAAAGAAAAGAAAAGAMAAACTACGGCGAATAGCGAAGGGGGAAGGGGCCTAAAAGATATTCAACTACTAAGGCCACTTTGGGACAAAAGGTGCTTGAAAAGAARAAACGCCTACGACGTACGGCGAATTGGAAAACAAAAACTTTCAAAACAAAAATTCGCCTACGGCGATTTGGGAAAAAAAGACCCCATTTTTTTTTCTCGCCTCCGGATTGAACGCGCAATAAAAAATTATGTCTACGACCGAGGGTGGTCGAAAAATTATTTTTCGACATCTCACAGATTTTTTTGTTCGTTAGGGGGGGGGGGGTGTACTCATGTTGTGCACGGCCGTAGTCATATGACCATAGACCCTCGCATCCCTACAATGCCGGGACGGAGCACGTTGGGTTTTCACCAACCAGGTCAGACATTGCTTGCACCAAGCGCGAAAGCCGTGAGGTATTGGGCGAGTGCATGGAGGAGTGAGCTGCATCCTGCTAAGAACCGCCTCTGAGGCGGACTTGCATATGGACGACAGCTTCAATGAGTTAATTTAATTTCTGGTGTGGCCACTTCCGGAGACAGCAATGGGTTTTACTATGTAACTGCCTCGCGGACGCCTTACCATATTAACACTACGTGGTACGACCATTCCCCTTGTGCGGAGCAAAGGGTCTCCACCCCGCACAAATGATCTACTCGACCGCCAGCTTTGGTGACCGCCAAAAAAAATAACAAAAAAAACGGCACCCTGGTTGTCTAGCTCACGCAGCGAGTGGCGTGTTTTACAGCGTCGTTGCCAACCGACGCCAACCCAACCTATAAATAAACATACCTATTCTTTCACGATTAGAGGTCCGGTGTTACTCGATGCTCTTTGTCCGTACAGACCAACTGATACACAGCTCTTTGCAAACAGACCTTTTGCTTCGCAACCAGCCCTTCAAACAGGCCAACTGAGCTCTTCGCAAACAGCAACTGACGTAACAGCCAAACTGACGTATTGTACTGACGTATTATGCAAACAGCCCAACTGACATCAACCCGCGAGCACACGCGACGTAAGGCACACGCCAGGTGAGGACTTCCAGAAGCGTCTAAAAACACAAGAACGAAAAGGAACACGAGCAGTAACCCACAGCAGAGCAGCAGCAGCAGCGGCAGCAGCAGTACTACTGTAGTAGATAGAGTAGTAGCAGCGGCATAGTTGGGCGTATGTATGTATGTGTGTACTCCTGTGCTGCTGCTGCTGCTGCTGCTATTTCGTACTGCTGTTTCGTATGTTGCTATTGCTGCTGCTTGATGGCTGCTGCTGCTGCTGTTCCTTCTCCTTAGGGATGTAGAAAATAAAACAGGCGGGAAAACATACCAGGTATTGTTGTTTTGAAAATACTTTCAACAATTAATTTTCGCGCGAGGCAATTTGCCTTCTCGTTCAACTTCACAGCGGTACTTTTTTCCTTTTTCCTTTTTTTATAAATACGTTAGCTGTGGGTTCAACCGATTGAATAGTAGATACTCAACCTTGCGAGCTGCGGAGAATGTTTGTGTATGTGTTATTTGTAGTGTTGGTGTGGGCTTCGTGATGTACTATTAATATGAACCCTGGTAGTTACTATTAAAACTCGATTTTTATAATAAGCCGTTGTCGAACAGCCAAATACTTTGCGAGGCAATCGTCATGATGAGGAGTTTTCAGTTGAAGTACGTACGAGTACAACAATGATGTAATAAACAAACAATATTACTACGAGTATCTACTCTTCCAATATGAAGGATATCTAACTACTACTACAACTACTACAACTACTACAACTACTACTACTACTACTGCTACTACTACTACTACTACTACTACACTACTACACTACTACACTACTACTACTACTACACTACACTACTACACTACTACTACTACTACTACACTACTACTCACTACCACTACTACTACACTACTCACTACTACTACTACTACCACTACCACTACCACTACCACTACTACCACTACCACTACCACTACACCACTACCACTACCTACTACCACTACACTACTACTACTACTACTACTACTACTACTACTACTACTACTACTACTACTACTACTACTACTACTACTACTACTACTACTGTCTGTACTACTGCTGTGCGTACTGTGCTGCTGTGTATTCACACTACTGTTGTAGTGGGCTGTTGTAGTGGGTGGATGGATCGATTGGTGAGTGTGTCGATAGGTTGGTGCGTACGTGGGTCGGTGGGTCGGTGTGGGTGGGTCGGTTCGTACGTGGATGACTGCGTTCGTACCTGTTCGTCGTGGCCGGCCCCGTTTTTTGTTTTGTATTGTGTTTGTCTGCTACAAGGGCTCCGCGTGGATGCCGGCATATTATAGTGTGTCAATTTACCTGATCAATGGATCGCGTTATAGCGTGTAGATCGTGGCCCAGATTTATTTTGTGTTTTTGTTTTTGTTCGCTATACCGGCCCCGCCCTGGCATAGTTCGGGGTACCACTACTTATATATGTATAAAACAGCAGTGTGTGTTGTCTTCACAGGAAACCCGTTTTCTACTGTACCCTGTAATGCGTTTTACAACCCAACTCAGCAGTACATGTAATGGTATGGCCAGTCATATCACATACACCCATTGTCCTGATCCCTAATCTTAGAGCGATACAAATTATTATGTGGTCACAGACTGTGAGACAGAGAAAACCAAACAAATTAAACGTAACTGAATGGGAAAGCAAGTGAAATTTCAACTTCCGGGTACGGAACACATCGACACGAGCCAAACCAAAGAGTAAGGACGAAAAGACAATAAACGAATTATGAAATGCACGGAGTCAGAAACACCCCTAGAAGAAAAGCATGCGTGCCCAAGAGAACAGATAACTGCTGCACGGGCGAAGCAACACGAAGGAGAGGAAGAAACCGGCATAGAAGTACGTACATTAAAATGATGTAGGAGGTACTGTACGTAAATGTTCGACCAGCAGGTGGCAGCATGGTAAAACATAAAACGAGAGTTCGTATATACTACGTGCACAATGTTTATTGTTATTAGTTTTCTTCTTCGTCTACACAATAAACGCTTTGTCCGCACTCCTCGGCTTTAGATGAAGATGCAGCAGTGCAGTTTGTTGCTTCTGTCTTTTTTGCTGCTGCAGCTGCTGCAGCTGCGCTGTGCATATGTTGACGCTCTGCTGCTGGCGAGGTAACCCGTTTTTCTTGCGTCGCCTTTACTATATTAAGACCACTCCGTAGGAAAGCCTTGTATACATATAATTTATATGCGGGGGGGGCGTACTCATTTGTTGCTTGCCTTAGTCATTTGGCCATTGACCACGCATCCCTTTCGAGACGGGGCACCGGTCCTACTCCTAATAGAGACACCTCCAACACTTGGGCGCTCATTACGTTGTTTCCATATATTAAAAAGAAATTTTTGCTAATCTTATCCCTTCCTGTTTCGCCGCCTGTGGCCAACATCTATCTCCTAAGATAGCGATCGTTTTCTCGCTACTATTTAGTGTACCAAACTGCTCCATGTCACACTCGTCTATTTTTCTCATCTCCTCTAACACATCCCTTTCCTCCTTGTACCTAGGGTCGGGGGAGGGAGGGCTTTAGCGGCCTGCTACCTAGCAAGATGGTTCGTATGATAGCGTAGCGGCCTCAAGATGACTATACCCCGAAGGTGATATCAAAGATGTAGGTCGACGGTCGACGGTCTAGTTTTTTTGCTCTGTGAGGGTCTCTTTAGACTTACTGTCTCATGACAGTTTTAGTGTTGGCAGTTCCTTGACGGCTGTTATTAAACAGTCAAGGGGCTAGAGTGCACGCGTTCGACAGATAGATCAAGACCTAGATCACGATCTAGATCACGATCTAGATCACGATCTAGATCACGATTTAGATCACGATCTAGATCAAGATCTAAATCAATATTTAGATCACGATCAAGATCTAGATCAAGATCAACATCTGGATCAAGATCACGCTCTAGATCACGATCTAGATCAACATCAAGGTCACGACATAAATCAGCTAGATCCTAACCTACCGTTACGATATACCAGGTACTGTGCAGAGTATGTCTGTGTAGCACAAATCCTAGCACAAATCCAACCCAGGAAGCAATGTCCTGTGGATCATGCAGATTACACGGCTCCCACCCAGCAACATGAGTTAGATCATACAGATCATACAGATCATACATATCATACAGATCATACAGATCATATGCCCTGAAAGATCTAGATCACGAATTAGGAATGATCTGAATGATCTCTCCGACGTGTGCAAGAGTGCCGTCGATTACTACGGAGGACCATAGTAAATAGAACCTACCGTGCACACAAAAACTTATATATTTTCCTAGTTTTACTATTACTAACAATAGTTTGTCCTATTCACTATGGTCCTCCGTAATAACACATTAGGTTGGTATTGGGAAGACACGACGGCAAAATGGGGTGGGGTGAGCCAGAAAATCGAAAATTATTTTTAGCATTTTCTCACGTCGGGGTTGTCTTCTTGGCCGTCTCCGGATGAAGCATCTTCCGCTGTGTCGCCGGGCGCGTCGCTCCCACGCTGCACTTCCGGTGTCTCCTGGAGGAACCAAAATGTCAGCACGGACGCACACGCGTATGCATCGTCCAATTGTCATCCAATGACAAACGGCGAAACACACTGAATTTTGTATATTTGAAGTAAAAATGATAAACAGCAGCTGTGAGAGCGAGGATTGTCGTCGAAACTCATATTAATAGTTGCAAGCTGTGTGTGATATTTCCATCGCGCGTACTATAATACGGGTTTTATATACCAGGTATATACAGCAACACCTCAGCGGTGAGAGGAGGACCCCCGGTTCGACTCGATTTTAATGGCACTTTCCCTTTCTTCGAGGGCAGCGTGTAGCACACCAGCACACGCCAGGTTTTGGTATAGAATCGGTACGGACGATCCCACGAAACAGCCATCAACGACGATGGAGAGGAGAGAGATGTGTGAGAGCAAGGCACAGGCCTTGCATCCTGTCTGCAATGATTACTTGTGACGGGACAATGTCACTGCTGATGACAACAAATAGCCCAGGAATATGAGTAACCACAGCAGGCATGCAATAGTATACGGATACCCACGACCTCGGCGAACCGTGGGGCCTACACGAGAAAATATCCATGTGGCGGTAGGGTCGAGAACCTGGAACCCACAGCGGTCGACGGACATATTATATGACTTAGCTCAGTGAAAACCACTCAATCGATCGACCTCACAGCAGCTGGCGTGTTTCTAGTAGTTATGAAAGATAAAATCACAATTTTTTCGATTTTTTCCTCCCTCGCTAAGTTTCAAAAGGAGATACGTATAACGAAGACAACGCACGCCCAACAAATGCAGCGAGGCGACCAGGGCAAGAAAACGCTGATTTCTTCCCGCGACAAAAATCACGTCATGCACCCCGTAAAATGGGGAGAAGGGAGAGTTTGAGTGCCCGCTATGTGACCCTACTCATAGTGATCTGGGATAGGAAAGGAAGGGAGCCGGAGGAGTATGTATGGCAAAGGCAACATCTGGTACGATCGTAGATGGGATGGAAAATAGTGTATAAAAAAAAATACCAGGTACGAGTCTACATGAATAACCGTCGGACGTAGCATCCTTACCTCGTACGGGGCTAGCATTCCCGCGCTGCGATTGTTGCCGCTTGCCCGGGGACGACTCGGCCGCCCCCCCTCCTCCGCAGCGCCTCTGAAGAGAGAAGCCGTCGTCGACCTGTAGACCGGGTACACATTTACGGTAGCATTAAGCAATCGCGAGTCAAAATGAGGTTATGCTGGTGCAGCAGAAGGTGTAACATCCACCGTATCTACATATAAACACACAAAAAACAAATACGACACACTCGTATGGAGTATTGAAGATGATGGTGGTGATGGTTGTTCTGACAGTATTATACCTGGTAGCTTTTTTCCCTGGACAAAAACATAATGCAGCCCGTGGCAACAAAAAAGGTTGAAAAAGCGACCCTTCGGAAGAAAAATAAGCAAGAAAATACAATATGTACCAGGAATACGGATGCGTGAGATAGCGTACTGAAAAATGAGAGCACATCACCGTCGGAGGCATGTCTATACGGGGTACGGGGGATTAATCCGTAAGCACGGCACCTAAGTCCCGAAGAAAATCCGCGTGCTATTGCGCGCCCCC
>MEHQ01004575.1:240510-297563 GCA_008828725.1 Saccharina japonica | reverse complement strand
TGACTGGCCTACCAAAGAGAACACGCGAACAATCTTTGCGGTGTCCTATCTATAGCTTTGAGGCACCACATCACACATGCATTGGTGCGTGATTTCTTCCAGCGATCCTTACTGCTCTCGCACAGTACTTTGCGTGGTGGATGTACTTTCTAGGGCAATAACCAAAAACGGGTATACCCGGTCGGTTTTAACTCAAAAACGGGTACTCGCTGGAATCAAGTAAAAAACACGCCCAGCGAGCCACGCGATTGGCCAAAAGAAAATTGTCAATTGTACCCATTTTTGAGAGATATTGTCCCGGATACAACTGCTGTAAATGACTATTATGCTTGGCTTTCAACAGTTTTTGGTTATTTGTTTTGCTTCAACCACTTGCCTACAGTTTGCCCCGCCCTTCACTGCGTCTTGCGGCCGCTCTTTCGTTGTTTCATTTTCTTTCAAGCTTTTTCACAATTCACTTAAACTCTATTCAACCACTTTACGCACCTGGGTACGTACGTCTTCGGAGTGATAGGACGATCCACCTACGTATGATACGACTGATGATGTATTTTTACTGCACTTGTAATACGACTGCTGCTGAAGTATAGGGGTGTATTTCAGGTACCCCCTGAGACCAAGTAAAACACACATACACGCTTGCTGCCAGAGCCCTCTGCCTCTAAACACTCCGTCTAAACACTCCGGACCCCTGACCCTGCTCCCGATCCCACCCGGGCCTGAGCCCTCCAAACATAATCTGGACACGTCTAAGTGTATATTTAGGCCCCGACAAGTGTGCCTGGTTGTCACTACCCCTCAGAAACGGGCACGATGTGCGTTTGGCCAATCTATCCCGTGATGGCTCGTGGGATATGGTGTTTTGACTCGATTCCATGCTATACCCGTTTTTGACTCCTACCGGCGCGGGTGTACCCGACTTGGGTTATTGCCCTACTTTCTACGATATACTATGTGTTAAGTAGCCTCCAGCATGTTTGAGGTTTCTGCAATATCCGCACACGAAAGTTCCAATATACAATGCAGATAGAAGCATCAATTTTAACCAAGTTGAGCTAGGGGCTCACACGGCGTGGCTGGTAATGCGAATCGGTACATTTCTACCGGCTGTGAGCAGAGGGGTAACAGTATTGCGTTTGGCTTTCGAATGTATATCCCACCGGGTGCGAACAACTTGGAGGGAAACATGCTGTGTTAGATGGAGTGCTCGGGCGTCGAAATATATCACGTTTGTCGAAGAATGAAGCGCCGACCTGCTTGAGTCGTTACGTACAGGGAGCACAACGTATGTGATGAAAACCGCCTCCCTCGTTAAACTCAGAGGTGCAGTATGAGGGATACTCAATACGAATTAATCGACATCGTGAAGAAGTTAGTCGACGGACATCGCAAACGGAAAGTACGGTGTGGCTCAGGCGACACCGTCTCAATGACATTTTGTTGTGTCTGCATCCTATTGCGCTTTAGCAGCTCCCTCGAACAACATTTCACCGGTAACACCTACGTGGCACACATCACCAGTGGTGTCCATTGAAATACGCACCGCCAAGCTTACCACACACCGCCCAAGGTTTACCACAGAGGTGGCCACGTACCAGTCGCCGATGTGTGTTACATGTCTTTAGTACAATACACCTACACACATTGACAAGCATGCCAACGCGCAAAGCAGAGTCACCGCCGCCGAGGAGTACTATATATTGGTGTACGTGGCATGTAGCGTCACAATCATCAACATATCAAGCCAACTGGTCCCTGATGTTCCCGACATAGCTTTCGAAGGGGGCCTGCTATGGGCACGCGGCGGACGAATCAAAACCTCTTCAGACCTACTCACTACTCCACCGTCGATTTAAGAAGCTCTCCCGGTTAACAGACTCGATTCGCCAACTCCAAAGCCTTTTATCGCCATTGATCCATGCACGTATACCGACATGTGTCCATCTGAAGTTCATGGGCGTATTGTGAACGAGTTTATTGTTTAATTCCCGACATCGAAGGTCAGCGTCCTTCGCTCGACGATAGACTAAGCGACTGAAGTATTCAAAACCTAATGCCCCCAAAACCACCGTGGTGACCGTGGGATCCCAAACCACGACTCCGATGCCCACATCGTTAGCACAACTCATCAAGTACAACTTGGGTCTGGTGGTCCAGTATAGTGGGTGTACAGTGCATAGAACGGTACTCTCCTGGTAACCCCCTTCAGAGTAACTACATACAACAAACCAAAAACCTCTTGTCGACGGACGATGATAGAAAAGCGCGATATCGAATCCCACGTCTACCGTAGGTATCTACCCGACTATATGGTACGGTACACATCGGCTTCAACGAGGTTAGATAATTTCTCCAGCAGCAAGGACAAAGGAGTCCTGCCATGTCCGTGATACATGTATTTTACTCTATGATCGAAAAACAATCCATGAAGTACCACGGTTCTTCCGCAAACGCCATCTGTTTTCCCAGCCCGGACTCGGACCGCTCGGAGCGGCGGAGATCCTAGACAATGTTTCGCATGGCGTCAATCCGTTGTGACACCTAGAGTGCCGCGACGTTGGCAGCTTGGGTGTACGTGATGTTGCCAGCATGAACCATGCCAGTATGGAGTCATCAGGTGTACGGGGTAAAGGTGCGGTATAAAATGCTTGATTCCGCGCTCACGCTCTCTCCAACGCCGGAAGAAATAGGAGGGAGTGTTACACGACCAAGAATTGTACCTGATTGTCGTACATAGCGAGACGTGCGAACGCATTGAATAGAAACGGCGAAGGTTAGTCTATCGACGAAAATAGCTATATAAAAGGTGGCTAAGATCATGGTGAGCCAGGACGGCGCAGGTACGAGTCGGGGGTTAGACGCAAACCCTTGGCCCACATTGTAGTAGTGCGGGTGATTGACAAACAGACTACGTTGATCGTCTTGTGCCTGTGGAGTGTGAATCCCAATCTCAAATACAAAAGTAAATTGGGCATGCTACCAAGTCGTGTCTGGACTGGAATAACTTTGGCAAACCAAGGCTGACATTTCTCGTTGGTGGGTATCTGCACATTTTTCACACAGTGCCCTCCGTTCAGCAAGCCACCTGAGAGTCGTTTCGCAGCAGTGCCAATCATAAATCCACAAGCTATAGAGGACTGGTGTCAAGACCCATGCAGAGGTCTCTAATCGTAATATACGACGTACTACAGACGTAACAGAGCGTCTTCGTCAAGGGCGTCAGGTCTCCAGCACACTGAAGCGTCCGGAAAACATCACACTCGCTTTTGCGGAATCGCCCCAACAGGTGCCATGCATCGTCCTGCAGACCCGTTGAAAACCAGCCGCGAGGAACGTTAGGCGATGGCACTGTCCCATACCTAATTTCGAAAACCCACCGTCGGTATCCGAAGTCTGAGTGTAAACGTGGATATCCCTTGGGAAACTGACAGCTCAAAGGCATTTCCTAAGCAACCTAGCTAACGTGTTCGGTTTCCTTCGGCACCCACCTCCGTGATGCTGAGCCACTGGTCACCGGTCGAGGTGGGATCGTCTTGGCAAATCGCGAGTGCGATGGTTTGGTCAGAGTTGAGAACAAATTCCTGGTACTCGTTGGTTGAGCCACTGGACATGATCTGGCTGTTGAGTTTATCATCGTCGTACACGTTGAGAGTTTGAACCCTCTCCGCCCCCTTGTGGAACGCGATTCTTATGTTGGCGATGTCTTGGGGGTCTTCGAAGTTGTACTCGATGCAGCATCCACCGTCTCCATCGACGAGGTCTCCCTTGCACGACCAGCGGGAGTTAGCATCAAGGTTGTCGTCTCGAGTATTTTCGGGCGTGCAACCGTCTGG
Organism: Saccharina japonica; assembly: GCA_008828725.1. Lineage (NCBI taxonomy): Eukaryota > Phaeophyceae > Laminariales > Laminariaceae > Saccharina > Saccharina japonica. The sequence continues at coordinate 293,730 of MEHQ01004575.1, read as the reverse complement.
GCTGCAACCATAGCCAGACGTCCTCTCGTCAAACGCAGAGGCTACCACTGCCACTGTGGTCCGTTCTGCAGCCTCGACTAGGGTCGAGGTGGTGGGGGCTGCAGTGACGGATGTTGGCGAAACTGGAGCTGGGGTAGCGGGGCCTGGAGTAATCCCAACGGGAGCTGGAGTAGTTGAAGGGGTGTCTGGAGCTGGGGTGGCGGGGGCTGGGGTAGCTGGGGTGGGAACTGCACGGGTTGAGGGAATCACGCACGATGGTGGAATGTTATGCGTCTCAGCGCTTTTGTCGCATACTTGTAGTTAGTGGGTGGTGGCGTTGGGGTTTTGTCAGCAATGGAACTGGAGAGGTTGTTGTCCACCAGACAGACGTGCTGCACGAACAATGTATCTTCAGCCGTAGGTATCGATCGAACATGAAAACCTGAAAGCAACAAACACAAAACGTCACCAACTCATTTAAACAATTATAGTCCATACGTATGGTAGATGGTCTTCGTACGACTCGCCGACACTGGAATATTACGCGGTCAAAAACCTTGACATAATTTCCAAGCGCTTTGCACGTTTCGTCTGCGACGGAGATACCGACAAGGTACCCCACCCAATGCGGTGCTTCTATAAGAAGATATCATTACCCAATTTGTAGAAATCATCACTTGTTTCAGGGAAAATGTTATATCCCGATGAAGTGCCAAACGGCAACCGGAAGCAATCTCAAGCTGAAGCTACACTTTGACTGCTGGTGAGTGATATCAACCTACAAATTTCGCGTAACGGTGACAGTGTTCAGATTGAGCCACATCTCGCAATGGTCTTATGTATTGGATGTTTGAAATAGCTGCTGTTAGGCGTCGCGCATGCACCCGTAAGAGTTTACTCTACACTATACATTATCTCTCGAAATCAAGGTCATCACGTGATAATCGGGTGTGCGGAGTACGGGTCATCGTTTTGAATTCAGTTATTTTCAAGAATAGATCAAAAATTTCTCTGACTGAGCATATCTAGTCGCTGATGTCGATATATCGTGTCTGTTTTGTTTATTTCCTGCCGCCACACGGACTCCGTGCCCTTCTTTCTACCACTTTACGTCAAGGACATACCAACTGCTCTTGGACTACACAACATGGTGGGTATCATGCCATTCGCTCAAGACTGTGCAATGGCGACAACAGATGCGCTCCAAGTTTGGTTTGTCACTACTCTTCGGTTTTGCGTGTCAATCGATTGTTAGTTGTAAGCGAACCTCCCCGATAAGGATTGTGCAAATCATTTGGTTGGGGTCGACGTCACTACCAACTGCAGTAATCACTAAGGGCAACACTGTTAACGCTCACCTGAGGAAGGACACGAAAACGCCTGAACAAGCAAGGAAGAGGGCCCCACTGCGATACACGACATCGCGCACAGGAGGAGGTCAGGTATCGCGAGTAAGGCATAGTGCGTTGCATGCGTGATAACGTGAATTTAGGTACCAGCGAGAAGATTTAACACTAGACATGTTGAACTTCGCTCTTACGCTTATGGCAGTATGTGCTGCCGCCCCACTTAAGAGATGGCACTCTTCATGCACCTCCTGAACGAAAATGGTACAGAACTGCCGCGGCACCTATCAGATGAATATATTCCTGTTTATCGGGGCTCCCCACCTGAAAACTAACTGCAACAGACCTTTTGCAACAAGGTTTTCGATGTATCGTTCACGTATGTATACAGGCCGTAGGCTTTGTCATCGTCCTGCCATCACTTTGTTTGTGGAAGCCAGTTTCTGGGTGACGAAGTAGGACGCTCTTGATGCCACGCGCATCAGAAAATAAACTTGTTTTCCTTACTAGGAGTACGCGGTTCGACTACTGTAGTCTCGGTTGCGTTGGCGACACGTGGGGCATATGACCTTCAGCAGGGTTCGGCGTCGATGGACGCGCTCTTACGCTGCAGGGGCCGCAGGCGTACTTCGGAAAAGAAACTCATCGTAGCTCTAACCCACACAAAATACCATGTTCGATCACATGCGTCAAACACGGCTTACCCTGCACATCCCGTGGTGATATTGTACAAGATACAAAACGATGTTTATTTGGAAATATATAGCAGTACTGTTACTAATCGACGGATAACATGCTACTTTACATATGATCGATGGTCTACTTTATATAAAATGCTGTTGGTTTAAGATTTTTTACACACACCGCAACTGTAGCCGTCCACCCCAGGCTGGCACTCGCAAACGTTACCGGCTTTGTCGCACACGGGCTCTTGCGGGCACTCTGCTCGTGAACAAAACATGGTGCAGCGGGCAGGTGGGAGCTTTAACGAAAGGTATCGACATTATTTCAGTCGGAGAAGACGACCGTCGATAAGACCCTGTTGGCCATAACCCCGTAAAGACGGATAGTACGATACGGGGATCCCGGGCAGAATTCGTCGGCAACTCATATTTTTACTGCAAAACGTTTTGTTGTGTACATGGGATATTGCATTTTTCATTGTGTTGCTCTTTTCTGTTTTTCGGAAATCAGTTTTTGGGTGACTTCCCGTAAAAGTATTACGCTATTCTCGTGGTGAGGAGCCCCAGCAAACAAAATGGTGCATGACCATTGTACCCGCTCCCTACACGTGAACATCCGACGATGCTTGTCTAAGTGGTCAAAGCACTTTACGAGAGGCGCAGAAAGCGTTCCGCGCCATATTGGCGTGATATTCAAGCACTTGGCCGTGTCACATTCGGTGATTATCGCGTCGACCGTATGCGAGAATCTCGCCTCGTGGCAAAGGTTTGCTTCGAGGTTCCGGCTGTATTCGTACGAACGGCGACTGTTTCGCGCTTCTCTGCATTTCGTTAGGTTGGTCGTGTCTCCATCGCAGCGGTACCATGATTCAAGCCGGGAGGGTGTGTCTACACGTACGAGTTGTTATGCTCTATCGGAGGAACGCCGAGCGTTACCGTCTAGTTCAACTGCTCGTAGCACGCGAACGCCTTTCTCGGACGGAGGATGCGTCGTTTTGGTAGGGTAGGGGTATCACCCAGAAGGTAAACCCTGACAAAAATAATTAAGAGGCAGCCCGACCGACAACCCCATGACCTACGTTATACAACACACAGAGTAGTGGTATTCCGGCGACGTAGCCGAACGTCCTTAAGCAGGAAATAGTTCGGCCAATAAAGGCTACCTGCATCGCAGCACGCCTTGGAGTATCACCGGTGGGTACCACCACGTCTATCCTCGTCATACGCCAAAAGGTGGATGATTGCTCTTGAACAAGCTTGCACCTATGGCTGGCGTACGCGCCCCAGGCGCACAGATGATATTCCCAAAAATGCGATTGCCGGCGTACGGCTGTCGGTGAAGGTATTGCCGCTCTAGGTTACACGAGTGTTTAACCTCTCCACGCAAGTAACTCTGCTTCGACCCACGACACGTACTTTACTGTATATTAAAACAAATGCTGAGCATACATTACTATTAGCAATAGCGGCGGAGGGTAAACAATTGCATCTATATATATATTGATATAATCTACGAGTATTTAGTTTTGTCTCTATAAAAACGATATATACCGGGCCCATCAAAGTTAAGGCACTGGGAGTTTGGCCCTATTTTAAGCAGATACCGTGATATCTTACCGCATTCAGAGTTTTCGTCGACGATGTTACCGTGAGGGCCGAACAACCTGAGCACGGGTCTGCAGCGGCACGGAATGGCAATGCACCCGAAGACACGGTTTGGCGGCATCGAAGGCAAATATAATCGACATAATATTAACCGTCGTAGTCACACACGATCGGAAGCCAGAGGCGTCACAGCTTGCGAATAGCATAAACATACGATAACAGAAACGTGTTGAAAGCGCATGGCGGCCGAAGCAGGCCAGTATCGCCTTTTGATCGATCACTTCAGCCGCAAACGGTTCACTAAGTGCCGAGTATAAACAGTCCAGGTGTAGCCACTAAACCCACGCCAGGTCCACTGTATTTCAACATACAATACAGAGCGAGGAGGACTGCGTCAAGCGTCATGTGGCGTAAGTTATTTCAGTCGTATTTTCGTCGAAACCTAATTGCACCCCCCACCTTTCCAGCCAAGGAATTAGTACGGGATCGACCATCCCTAGCACTCAGTCGGTTGGGCCATTCTCTTGTGGCAGTGTGAACGGCGTGGATACACTTGAAGCGCCGCAATCCATATGAGCGAGTACGCTACTTCGTCCTAAGTGAACAACCAACGCCCGAACGTTCGCCGAAAATATACACGGGCATTGGTGTCAAGCCTCGTGGGGCGTAGGTCCTGCCCGTCGTATTTTCGTTGAAGCCGAATGGCACCTCCGCCTCTTTCAGCCGAGGAATTAGTATGGGACCGATGATCCCTAGTGGTCACTGGTTGGGGCCATTCTTTTGCGGCAGTGTCAACGGCGTGGATACACTCTAAAAGCCGCAATCAATACGAGCAAGTACGCTATTTCGTTCCAAGTGAGCAACCAACGCCCGAACATTGAACGAAACGATACACGGGCGTTAGTGAGAGGGTCCAAATCTGCCGAGGCGCTCATCCGTCCCTATCGTCCAGTAGATTTTGTTCTCAAAGCGTTTATGGTGCGTGCTCAGGAGATAGCGACGCATCAATCATAATTAATTGGTGGGTATATTCTTACATGGATGGTAGGCATTGCAGGTCATCGTTGAATTGAACATCCCTGTGGAAGGCCACACAAGAGAAACGTTGGACGTTGTTAAAAACGGTTGTTACGTCACACCGGTACATATATAAGATGTCTATTACATATTGCATCCGACGTCATACACGCAATGTTTGTACACGCGATAGTAAACTGTGAATTGTTTCCTACATGTCATACGCATATCAAACGCTCGCACGAAATAATACATGGTGATATACTATTTCGCACTTATAACGTAATGTGTACACGTATAGCATATCATGCATATCACGTCTTACATGCATACAGCTTCACACATTCAATATCATGCATAGGAAGTCCCGCCGCGAGGACCTCGGAGGTCATGTGGTAACGGTTGGTTGGTCTTGGTTCCCGCGGAACGCGAGCGTCTGGAGGGGGCTGGAGGGGGGACACTGAATTCATTTTAGAGGCCGCTCACTTGATTCCAGTTTTATCAGCACTACAAGGTATGACGTCATGACTGTAGTAAGTCACCAAAATAGGATATTCAGAAAAAGTGAAAGTGGTACCGGACGAACAATTCCGAACCTGAGGTATACTACGAACCACATCGTGAAACAATAATATGATTACAATCGTAGTTGGACTTGGCATCCCTGTCAGTCTATAGCAGGGTTTGGCCAGACCATCCTGCCCCTAACGTGCCACGCCTCAAAGTGGCGCACGCCATCGCGGTGAGGGGGGGGGGGGGCGGTTTTTGTCGCGTACTATGGAATGGGACCGGGTCCACATACTTCGTATATATAAATGCATTCCAACCGCCCAAAGCCACTCGGCATCGGGACTATCCTACTAATTCAAAATATTTGCTATTTATTGATATCAATTTCGAGGTATGCAACGCCTCGGGGTTGCTTGTACCTCTGCGCGAAAACCATACCTATGGGTCCAGTGTAAGCAAGAGAGGTACCAAGCCAACCCCCACAGTGGCCCAAACGTTATACGTAGTAATAATATAGGTACTACACTACAATAGCAGCCGTCTTGCGCTAGTGGAGACATGAACCAAAACACGAAGGTGGCGTCCATATTGATGATAGAGTTCATCGGATAGGTCCAGAAGACAGAATACGCTGGCGGTGATAGGGGGCAGGGCCGGAAATTTACGATAAATCACCGTTGAAGACATCTACTGCTGTTGTGAATCTCACCAGAACACCGGGTTTGCGACAAAAAAAAACTACTACACCCGATCAGCATTCCCATGGCCAGGATCTTAAACGAAACCGATTCAAAAACACAAACGATACAAGGGTCGGGTAGTTCGACAGTTGAGAAGGGTACTTGCCAGTATCAGTCGGTTTGGAGAACACCTGCAACCCCTATTTGTAGGACGCCTCACAAACGCCAACCAAACCCACCATGTGCCTCCATACGACTTATACCCTGTCCAAATTCCTACATTCCCTGTACACCACGTCGATAATACTGCTTGTGTACAGTAGACACCTGGTGCTACGATAAATGTGGGAACCCCCTATACTATGCACTACTCATATCACACACCGGCCGAGCCCCTATACTGTGCATGTATATAAAGTAGGGCTCGATAAGAATTGTTAGAGCAGGATAACAAACAATCCCATGCCGCTGTACATGATGTAAACATATACCGTTTACATAAATTTGGACTGATAAATATACAAGGTGGCCATTCGGCCGAGGGTTCCTCAGCCGTAGGCTAACAAGGACATACGAACCGACCGTACCGCCAGTCAAGACACACAAACGACCTAACCTGGATGTGTTTTTTGCAGCCCAATGCATGGTGTTACTGTGCACCCCGAACTTACAAACCTGTTGCCACCAAACCCAGCTGAGGTCGGTACAAACGGGAACCTGGTATCATAACCAGACATTCCTCTAATACGTGCAAGGGATACGTAGTACGCTGGCGTCCCATGATACGTGTTCGTGTTTCAGTCGTTGGGCACACCCGCCTTCTTGCTTGATTTGTAAACTCGTTCACCGCGTCAGTAATAAAGCGAATGCACGCGTCATTCCTACCATAACGACTGGGCAAGAAGAGCGATACTGCGCCTGGGCAAACACGCGACGAACACCTCGTTAAAAATAGCATACGACAAGAACCGCACGTCCTCTGGGTGCTACCGCAACGGCGTACTCACAGCTTCATCAGAAATTCGAACCCGTCAAACAATCCAGCGGGAAGAGTTGTAAGCTCGTTGGATTTCAGGTCTCTGGGTGTGTGAAAGAGAGACGCGTATAATTGGGTCCAGGACCAGTTGATCCAGCGGTGTATAACGGTACTTTCCATTAAGGGATACACGGAATGCTAGGCATGGAGGGCGTTCAGACTGCACCAGACAAGGAGTAAGGCAAATACCCTATAAAATACAGGTTGATGTGGGATATTGCATCGACGGATAGGGGCATGAAAAAACACGGTTTGAAGCATCACAAACGACGCCACGAGCTGAGGACGATGTCGGTCATGCACCGTTTATCCCTCGTGGCAGAATTTGACGCTCACAATACTTCAAACCCAAACGAACGGGCACACATAACTCAGGAGTGGCGGCATAGTCAGACAGGGCCTCGTTCAGTTGTTGGTTTTCCTTAGTAGAGCAGAACTGATATAATGAAAACAAGTACGAAGCTGGGATACGGGCACAAGCTCGTTTTATTCTGAAGTAACATTTTTCACATTTTGCGCACTGGACAAAATTGCAACATCCATTCGGCAACTGCTAGAAGAGTGTCCTTGTTCTCATATACTTAGCCATTTCCACGTAGTATGGTGTCTACATGGTTTGTTTTAGGTGCTCGGTATAAAAGACGTCAGCGTGTCACCTTGAGGTTGACGTTATCGTACTAGCAAATCAAGAATACACAAAAGGAGGTGGCGGTGTTTACAAACGCCCAACGCGCTACCGATGCCGTCAGAGCGAAGGAGGCAGCAGATGGAGGCAGCTGTAGTATAAGGGCAACGATTTCATCAGGAGGAGCGGTCCCATCTCAGTTAGTCCCAGCCACAGTAATGTGGGACGACGTCGTCACAGTAGTGTTTCTGCTCACCAAACAGAGACCCGGAAAAGTGTGTAAATGAAAATGTCACAACCTGGGATGTTGACAGAACTTCTCAGGCTGCTACTTGGCCAGTCGGGGCTACAACAGTCTAATGTGACCAGTGCGCCGAGAACACTACATGGGCATCTAGTTCAGTAGTCTCAGTCGTTGTATTGTAGTTCCGAGCAATACAACTTCGACACCACAAACACTGTGCGGGAAACAATGTATACCACATCGGATGCCACCAGCATGGCATCTTGTGCGGCAACGAACGTCCACCGGGAGGAGCAAGCAAGGTACAGGGGGTGGTGGACCATTTGTTCTCCGACAATGAAAACTGCAGGAGCTCTATATATCACGCTAAACAATTGAGTTACACCCGATGGAACACCACACCTCTTGTTTACAAAACTATAATGTCTTAAAAGAATCAAATCATTCCGACGACTTTGGACCAAGGAGCGCCGTCATTCAGAAACAGTTCAGCCAAATAACGGTATATACCTCTACCGTAGTAGCCAAATAACGGTATATACATTTACCGTAGTACCCAATAAACGGTATATACCTCTACCGTAGCACGCGGCGGCGCGACCCCCACATAACCAACAATTGGATAAATATGCCCGTTAGCTGATTCCTCGCTGTAAACGCTTCGCTGGCGTGGTAGAGCGTGGTGTTAGAGATGGGCTAACGGCACTCACATTTCCAAAAAGGAGACCTGAAGACCGTTGAAGAGGTCAGCTGGTAGAGTGGTGATTTCGTTGTCGAATAGGTCCCTGAAATGATAAACGCGGCAGAGGGTAAATATCAGACACAACGGAGCTATGAACTGTGGTTTTTGATAGCATTGAGAGCGCATACACCAAGTAGAGTGTACCGACCCAAATATTGGAACGAAAGAGTGCATATCGACTAGCGCTATGCTACCACTGACATTCCTGGGAACACAGCAACCCGTTTCTAGCCAGCGAGACTTGTAACTTGATAGGCCTTCGCGTTCCCGTGCATACGGCTTTGATACATTGAACAGGAACGAAAGCGTACTGTTTGGCATGACCTACGGCCGTGACGATTTGCATGCAGGAGCTCATAAACCGGCACCTGCTTGTGAGCGTCGCCGCTCAGGATAGGCACTCTAAAAGCGTCGATACTAACGGCTGAGGTTCGAAATGGAGTCAAACGTAGGCGGGAATTGATCCCGACAACCGGCTGCAAACTTGAGGTTTCCTTCCCCGTCATTTATGATGAATCCTCTGCACGCAGGGCACGGACAGGGATGGCATTACTCACAGACTTTGTAGACTCTCGAGTCCGTCGAAGATGCCAGATGGCAAGGTGGTAAGCTTGTTCTTGGAGAGGAGCCTACGGTCGGCCGTCCGCAAAGGCGTTCAGAATAGCAAGACGAGTTTGGTGCACACCAACAAACAAGTATCGGTGCACTGAACCACAAGCTCTCGGCTGACAGGGTGAACTTGTGAGTGTATTCGCGCTTGGTGTCTCACGAGTATAGTCCAACGGCGTACACCAGGCTTGTGCGTTAAGCGCGTTGAAAATATAGGAGTCCCATACAGGTGAGAAACATCACACTTGAGAGGACATAACAATTACGTAACGTTTGTTCCGACAAATGCAACCCGCGGTTCGGCCAGGACAAGGAGCGGCGAACGTGCTCTGTAGCGTTTCACCTAGCAACGAGTCGTGCACCCTGATAGGCAACCAAAACCCATCGAGGTAATGTATACTCTTGTACGTATAAAAGCGGAAACCTTTATTGATAATATAAAGCGGTTGTCCCAAAGTTAAGTTTAACACAATAAATCCAGCGGAATCTCAACATCAACTTCGGATTATCGGAGGATAATATGCTACTGCGGCTCGACGTGATGCTGCGACATTTGAACAGATTTGTGCATCTCCGAAGCAGCGTCAAGAGTAACAGCAGGGTATCTTTAGAAATTAGTGACACGGCATGGCTGAGGTACTTCGGTACTGATCTCCAACGCCGGGCCCTTAGTTTTAGTGGATAGCAACCGAGAGCACTCACTAAGTTCCGTTGATTAATGTGACACAGGGACACTAAGTTGCGACACTCACAGCTTGTCCAAATCCATCATACCGCTGAGTATCCCCACGGGTAGTGAAACAATCTCGTTTTTGAACAGGTACCTGGATGCGCACACATGAGTAGCCGCCATAAAAAGGGGATTAGTGTTGTTGAGTCGTTCGTAGATGACAAAACTCCGTGTTTTTAGTCTCGCGTACGTTTTGTACAGTATTAGTAGTAGGTGCTGTCCCATAGGTCAGTATATAACAATCTCGTCTACTGATGGCAATATTTCTTATGTGCCTTGTCTTCTAATACATGGTAACATTGCACACGTCTAGGTGCAGCAGTGTGTTAACGCATTATAAATCATTACGCTCACATAAATATCCACTCTGGCGATCGTTAATATTGTTGTATACGCTAAGAGAAGTGTTTCGTTGAAGAAGTACAAAATCAATGGCACGTTAGACGAACGCATGCCCCAGACTAGTGGACTTTGGCCTATCTCAATTGTAAAAGTTATGCCTCGTTGCTGTTTTTTTTCGCGTTTCACGGCAGTGTTACTGTACTGCCGAAGTCGTAACGACTAGCGCTGTAACGACTCATGCTCATGTTGGGGTTGAACAGCATTTTTATGACACTCCTTACTTGACTAACACCATGTCGCGAACGTAACCCTTACATTACCGAACGTACTGTATATATAGCAAAATGAGATATTCGAAGGGCACAGGGTGGTTCTTAAACTGTGGAGGCCACCTACCGTTATTAATAGGAGTAGTCGCAGATGCACTGGCCGTATAGTTATTCACGCATTGTAGCATCAGTCTACCGTTTTGGCTGCGTCCCAGCCAGAGTTTAAAAAAAACGTTGACATACATTGCTGATCGTTTAACAGTTTAAAAAAACACTTTATATACGAAACACCGAAAACTTCACCCACAGTTCGACTAGAGCGGTCAGACCGTCAAAGATGTCCTCTTGAAGCGAGACTATCTTGTTCGCCCCAAGCCTCCTGTGTTTGTGGCCACCACGAGAGATGCGATAAAGGAAGAGGTTACAGATGTAAGGCAAGGCCGAAACCTCACGGCGATAAAGGAGATATACCCGTGTTTGGTGGTTTGGAGCATATAGGCATCGCTAATGGTGATGTTTCACGGTGTCGTGTGGCACATTCCAAATAAGCATCAGAGCACGGGCAACGTCCAACATGTACTCTGGAAGTACTGATAAAAATGGGTTGTAATCCGTCGCGCGTTTGCAATGTTTGGGGTCACGAGCTGGTCAACAGGCACGCACCACCTCCCTAACTTTGATTTGTAAAGACAAATCCCTGGCATTACAATGAATATTAAGTCCATGACTCCGACTGCTCCGCGCTTGTTTTGGGCGCAAGTCAGACAGGAGGGTTCATGGCCACACACACCCCCTCTCCCCGCATCGATATAAGCTCGTTGATTATCCCGCCTTCAAACAGTCGCAATATATATGGTTCACGGTGCTTCCATTACAGTCTAGGGTGTGGTCCCACGCTAACATATACCTACTCGTAAAAGTAGAGACAAATAACGATGAGTCTTCGCTACAGGCGTCGTTTTCCCTATGATAACGAATATCGCGTGTACCTAGGGATAATACCAACACTCTCCACCGAGAAACCTGGACTTTTGCGATGTACTATACATACCGGAGTTCGCAGAGTGTACACTCAATCGCTCACGGTAGTGCATCCTAGAGTATACGTACGTGTCGACAAAAAAATGGATAACGGCTGTACCTTATGCGTCGCATACCCTTGTTCGGATGCGTATCCAAGTATGCCAAGGGTTTCCACCAAACACGCAATGTTATCTTACACGTTAAGCACGATAGAAAACGTGTTACAGGCATTCGAAAACTCTACCGTTAATAGCAAATGTAGCTGAATCCAAAAGTCGGCGTACTCTTTCAACTCCCCCCCGGGGGTTGTTACAGGGGAGAAAGCCCCATTCTGTCGAATAATCTGTACTGCAGGCAACTTCGCGAATCAAACGAGCAAGATATACGAGTACCACGGACGCCATGACCTTTTAGGTGTGTATCATATGGCACTGGACGCATCGTACGTTTCACAACAGCAGTGTATCGGATGGACCACTCACAAATAGGTCAGCGACGTTACCCCCTTGAATATGCCGTCTGGCAACGCAGCCAATACATTTCTCTGGAGGTCCCTGCGAAAGTTGCGGTAACACAGCCCACATATTTCAGCAATCACTTGTTAGATGGTGATTTTGTTAGGGTTTATGGTACGGGGTTTTTCATAGACACAGCAGGATTGCGCGTACGTATCGTGGCAGGGGTCATGATATATTGAGGTCTTCGCAGCTCGTCTACTGGAGGAGGTAAAAGGACTTAGGGTGCTGCGGTAGAGGTAGCTTCTAGTACTTATTGGGTTCTTCTCTTCAGCGCTTACCGATATTAGGCATAGAGGGGTTTAGTGCAGTGCGGTGCCCTCAAGGAGTCCCGTGAGTCAGATTGGATTACGCAGCAAAAGGCTACCTTCATCGTAGAACAGTAGAGAGATCAACTGTCAAATTTAGCATCGGATACACAACGAAGCACAATTTACCGGGGCATGGGGTGTTTTTCGCCGGGGTAGGCGGCGGTTCTAACTGACGCGTGATGCTGGCACCCGCTGCAACCTATCGTCTTACCAAATATTTTGATAACATTGCACCCATCAACACGTTCGCCGCTACATATAGAAAAAATATACCACGGCCCAGTATCTTGATGGTAAAATAACCCTAACCATGAGCAATGGTGGTGCCCGCTTTTAAAATAACTGCAGCGAACTGTTTATTACTCGAGCAAGGCTAGCGCCTGAGACACGAATTTCACAGCTCTGGTAACTCGTAAAAACTGCTTCTCGTGACCCATATATCATGTTTTGCTTTAGGTTCTAGCGTAACGTGTCCCGCTTGCCAAGAAGATTGCATGGTTTTCGTTTCACCAAACGATTACACCGCTCGTTTTCTATGTCGATCACTCTTCAAAACAAGAAAGCCTTGCCCAGTCTCGCTGCCAGGCAACATGCTTAACATAGGGTATGGGGAGAGAAAGTCGTCGTTGGCATCGGAGATATTTTCCCTCAGAACTTTCACGTTTGTGACATTTTCTGTTTTCAATCTGTTTATCTTCCAGATATCTCTAGGTTTTCATTGCAAAGGGGGGATATTGTTTTGCGTTATGTACAGTTTCACAAGTTGAGACAGAAGGTCTACGTATCTTCATACAAATTAAAAATATACGTGGAAATTCTGGGGGGGAAATGCTGCCTTTGTACAACCGCTCTAGGACGATGTACACGAATGATAATGAGATCGACATGGTAAAGATAACATGACCAGGACGAATACAATGACGACGGACACGAGTGTCGCCGTCGTCCCCCCCCCAAAACCATTTACTTAGAGACATAATCCAAGTCTTACCAAGCTACTTCGTACCATACGTGGGTGGCGTGTTCCCTGAGTGTAAACGAGTGTGTACGACAACACACACGGCATATCAAGTTAGCACTCACAATGTTCGAAGCGACGTTAAGTCATCGAAGATGTTGGCGGGGAGCACTTGGATGCTGTTGAACTTAAGACGCCTGCGTCACGTTGTTGGAAATGGACAAGCAGTGCAAACGAAAGATCACTTGCTTACACGTGCGACAGGACACGTGTGGCAGAGGTTCTGGCACAATGGTGTCGCACACCTGCAGGATATATATATTCCCGTCGAACCAGGGTTGCACCGGGGCTAACCGCGAACGCCAGTAGTGGATTCATCACCGTTGCCACTCTCTTCTGCCATGGGTTTCATGGCATGCCGAGAAGGTAACCTGTGCGCGATATAGGTCCCCCATATGCATTCCGTACCTTTCTCGACCATGCCCATTCAGGCGTGGGCTTCGTCTGTGAGACTGCAAATGCCGTATATCAAACTATTGAAGGACCAAACGATAGACGAGCGCCCAACTCCTGTGCAGACGACAGTATGAAGAGACGCGTTGAAGAGGGTTACCCCAAACATCGGCAGCGCGATACGAGCTTTCCGCGAGGAATGCGCGTGATGCCAAAAAACGGACACATCACTACATGGATAGGTTGGCGACCTTTCATAGCCGATAGCATTACGTGACGCGATCAGTTGTAGTAGTCAACATAGGCCTTTAGGTACAGCACATTACCGGTGGTTTATTCAGGAATGAGGCAGCATTATCGTTGAGAAGGAGAGTATAACGTCCACCAATGTATTCCGCACGCGTTAGGCCCTCCTCCCATACCGATTGATTCTTTATTTGGTGGAATCCGTAACGAAAACATTGATTCATACCAGATTATCACAAACGACGTTGATGGGGTCACTCACAGAAGCTCTAGAGATCCCATGCCCTCGAAGAGGTCAACTGGCAGCACATCCAAGTTATTGGATCCAAGGCGTCTTTTTCACCGTGGTCGTAGAAGCCGGCACAGGCAGTGGAAGACGAAGGGCGGACAGCACATGTTAGAGCACGTTAGACCCGAGACACGAAGAAATACCATGTTTCGTCCACACTGGTAAATTAATGATGTAACCCCGCCAATGGAAAGCGCACACAGCAAGGGAAACCATTTGTGAAGCACGACGACAGTTTGAGAGGCCCGCAGCTCACAGAAACAACGCACCAAGAGCACGACCGGCTGAGGTTGTGATGCACAACACAATGGTTTTGACCTAAACAGCACACCTGGTACAAATCATTTGACTCGCGATGCAGTATTCCCTTTGCCACGACCTCGTTTTACCCCTATAGACGTATGAACTTCCTACTTGACAGGGTTGATATACTGTGAACAACGGCCTCTTATTTCGGAAACCGTGAAACGAGTGTGTACGAGTAACCGGGCCAAATCAGAAGAACGGCACCAGCGTCTTGACGTCAAATGTTATGGTTACACCGAGCGACCTCGAAACGGCCCTAAGCTTCACTCACAGCTCAATCACAGATTCGGCTATGCCGTTGAAGACATTTGCCGAAATATTGACGAGCTGGTTTTCCTCTAAATCCCTGCATGGTCAACGGCGGCAAGGGAGGGAAATCGACAGTAAGGCGTAAATCGTCGCTGGGTCATGTAAACCTTTCTTCACGGTTTTGGCCCATGGTTAATAACGAGCAAAGCGCGTGTCCGCCAAGGAAATTAAACCCTTGGTCGATGCTAAGAACAGGCACGAGGGACATTTGTTTAGCGTTGTTTTTGCGAGGGATGTTATAACACGATAATGTCACAGTGAGAGTGAGCACAATCTTAAAAAACAAAAGGGCGGCGGCAGTCAGGTTGGTTCCCACTCCAACAGTCTGTCTACAAAGCAGACTCTTGTCATTCGGCAACATGAGGGATTTACAGTAGGTATGCATGGCATTTCCTGTCGCCAGACAGACAAGCCGTGAATACACAATATGTAGACTACCTAGAAAAACAGACGGTGGACCCTTCATTGCAACCAACCCTCTAAGATATAGCCCTAAATGTTGAGTGGCAGAGTGATATAACGGAAACTGGTAGCACTGCTCTGCAAGACACTCAACCCATGTGGTCGACGTTCACCACACAAGTTCAAGCAGGGCCGGCGTGGACATTGTCTTGAAATATGTACAACAAGTAGTTTCACTCACAGATATTCCAAAGCAGGGGTGCCCTTGAAGGTCCTTGCGTCCAGCGTGGTCAACGCATTTCCAGAAAGCGACCTGGTTGGCATCCGTTAAGGGCAATGAATATCAACAGCGACAAGTCCAGCCCCTTCAGGCTTGAAGTTG
Organism: Saccharina japonica; assembly: GCA_008828725.1. Classification (NCBI taxonomy): domain Eukaryota; class Phaeophyceae; order Laminariales; family Laminariaceae; genus Saccharina; species Saccharina japonica. The sequence continues at coordinate 278,119 of MEHQ01004575.1, read as the reverse complement.
AGACGAACCGAAAAAGCAGATATGACACACCCCGTACAAACCAGTATTTGTCGAAACACGATTATGTAGCAAGAGATTATAACCGTGTATTTTGTTTGGGAAATGCGGCCGGAGAAGGAGTAACGCCAGCAACGGCGTTTCCAAGAGACTATTGGTTGCAGCCGTTTCATGGGGAAGTATGGTCTAAAACGACACGTGTCTTGTCTTTCTTGCCTTATAGCATTAGTCATGGCCAAAAACGCCGAATAATGGCTTTACAGTAAGTGTTCTGTGTCCGCCCCATTCACACATATGTTGCCTGCGGCCGAGGCTACGGTAGGCTGGGAGACGAACATTTCCACAATCGAGTGGTCAGCACAATTGCTAGAGCAAACCGGTTGAAACCCAGATTGTTGGCGCAAACTAATGAAGGGTCGTTTGTGACGGTGCACAGTATTTATCCTACGAGCACCCGTAGGAGTGAATCGTCTCGCAGATTTGCTTCGCAGACGCCGAAACGAAAAGCCTCAAACATTATTCCTACCGCAAGCAATGCTCTGTGCTTATGACGATCGATCTAGTACCAGCTGACCTCTAACCTAGAGTAGACTATATTCCCTTACCGGATGCCACGTTATGTAAGGTGGAGGTGCTCGTAGCACAAACATATCAATTTTCTACTCAAGTGAGGAGATATCTATACCTGCCGTAGGCACGTCGGAATCAACACCCGACCCTAAGACAAGGAATAGGCAACGAGTTATACGAAACCCAAAGGCCTACCCATCTACGCAATGGTACACTAAGGTGTAGGGTCGGATAGAAGGATACACCGGGTATTTATCTCCAAGGTTGAGGCCCAACATCAAGATGAATTAGTTGTGGTCAAAATCGAAACCCATACGGTATCGTGGCTCTGGCTGACATGCATTGCATGCAGTCTATGTGTGCACCACGCTTTATTAAGTTCGTGTTTAGAACAACTCACAACGACGTTAGAGAGGCCAAGTCGTCCAAGGCTTCTGTCGAGAAGACGTATGCACCGTTGTCCTCAAGATTCCTGGTTGATCAAGACGACATTAGCGGTAAATACATGTTGGCAGCAGCAGTTTTGTCCTAGAGACTTGTTTGATCCAATCAGATGCGAGATAACCGGTATGTCACACGACGACGAGTGTCACTGCGTTGTCCAACGTCTCCTGCCCCCCTACTTCGTAATAAATTGAACATCGTGCGTACCCTGCCAGCTTCGACAGAGAAGACGCCAGGCCGTTAATAGTCAAATGACTACAAGGTAGGCTTGGTTACAACTGCATCGAAATGGCGAGTTCCTGTGAAAGTAAGGTATGAATGTGACGAGCCATTTAACCTCATAACAAATCGCCATGAAAAAGCATTGTACACGGTCAGCACCCACCTAATGATTTATGCGTTATTTTACCACTCATGAACGCGGAAAATACCTCTCATAAGCAGCGACCGCTGTTCGCCAAGCTTCAAGCACATTTCAGTCGCATGGATATACTGTAAGAGGAACGTCGTTTGAATGATTGGTGATGCTGGTATGGATCTATCTACTGGCTGCGTCTCAACGACGACGCACAGTTGACTTAGCGACGTCAGAGCATCCATGGTACCAGTTGGCAGGGCCTCGAAACGATTCAAGTTGAGATTCCAAAATTGGTTCGCCGCCACGCCAGCAGCGACGGCATCAACGCGGTGGTGAGAGACGGCGTAGAGGGCGTCGAAGAAATTCCGAGGTATACGAGATGGCATAGCGCCTCAATCATAGTGCATGGTTGCAACAGCTCGTTTTACAACATTTGCCAGGCATTGTGATGTCTGTGTTGTACCGTTTTTTCGCCAGAGTGTACTCACAGCGTTGAAAGAGAAGTCAAACCAGCGAATCCTCCACTTGGCACGCCCTCTAGTTGATTGTTGTCCAAATATCTACAACATGTTGTCACGATGAAATCAGCAGCATCCGCAGCGGTGTCAAAACGAGGAGAGGGGGGTATTCAGAATGGCGTTGTCATACTGACCATTGCGTACGACCTGGTTGCCACATCTTGTTTGGAACGTGTTAGGGAAATGCAACGTGCGGAAAATAGGTTCTCCGTATGTTTGGACGGAGAGCAATACATGTGAACAACATATCAATACACGAATACACCAATTATGCACGTACATCTTGCCAGCGTCTTTTATTATACTCACTGTGAACGACGCTAGGTAGATGAAATTGTTTTACCTTGATTCATACGTACAAGTCCCGACACGATATGCATGGAACAATAATACAAACACAATGCGTGGCACAAATGTTACAACGAATACGGTACTGCCAGACCAATGGCAATGATCGGAACACTGTCCGGCTCACAATGCTTCCAAAGACGTTGCACCGTTAAACGCTCCGGCCTCCAGGGTAGTTAGACTGTTCTCGCTTAGAGTCCTGTTGAGTCGACGCGGGAGTGGACACGCATAGGACGCTAGGGTGTTTATTGGTATGACACGAATATCAGGAAGTGCACAAGCGGCATTCTACCGAACGGCACACATTGGCAAATAAGCAAATCTACTCAGCGTGTGGTGTCGAATTAATTTCGAATTAACCGAACACGTCCAACATCTCGGGAAAAACAAAACAAAAACAACGGAAATGCCATGCACGGCGAAGCATCACTGACGATAGCTGTGTTCCCAGGCCTGAAAGTACAAGCAAATTCCCCTCAAAGCTAGAGCATGGTCACATGAGAGGCTAGAGTTCAGTTGACATAACAACAAAAATACAAAACTTATGACTGCCATCAACTGGTTGATACTACAGCCGCAATACGTAGGGGCCATGCCCTAGCTCATCAAAATCGAATAGTTTCACAACAGACGTCTCCAACGCTAATCTCAACCCTACGAGGCACGCGGAGCGCGCCTGCCAACACATCCCTACTTTTTTACCCAGCGCATATCGCCATGCAGGGAATTGCAAGCTTATCGCCGCCATTCGTTTATTCATCGAACGTTTACGTTGTCGTTTCGGTGGAACTCATGATGTTTGTCAACCTCACAAACCCGTTCTAGTAGCCCCTGCCAAATCATAAAACAAATTGGTCTTGTTATTGCTTCCCCAGATGTTTACGTGTTTGTTTTTAGGTTTCAGTGTGGGCTCAGGACATTCCAACGTTTGACCAAACAATTTCAAAATGAACCTTATTCGTAACCGAGTGGTGCAAACGTCATTGAACACGTGAAACAAGAAAAAGGGACGCATCCCCATACGACGGGGAGGGGCTTGTCCCTTTTGTGCGGTAAACGTATCAACTTTGTATCGTTCGCTCGTACTCACCTTGTTTCAGTATGATATCTCTGTTGTGGTGTCCTACCCGACTGGGTATGGGCCCTTACTATGCTGCCAACTACTTGAATACGCGCCAAAACATATTACCGGTAAAATGTGGAATTACTTCGTTTGACGATTCCCCACTGGTGTTGCGCTTTGACGCGGTCTGTGATTGGCCAGAAAACAGTTTCGTCTCTATCGCCGGCGCCAGGTCGTTGTTTAACGAAGATCGGCTCTGGTACCGTCTTCCGCTGTTCGTGGGGTTGATTACGATACGACTACGTGGCATCCGAGTTAACACTACAATCGGCGTGCGTGGAAATACATCGTTGCCGCGTTCAGCTCTAACTGCAGTAATACAAATACTTTGTTCAACTGCAAACATAACACGGTAATATAACACCGCGCCAACATATCCCGGGTACGCAAACATATACCGGTTTGAGGAGATAGTAGCTCATAGGTATAGCATCGACTGCTGACGTATACACTAGAATGTCGTGTGTACTCCGACAGCTTGGAGATGGATACCCCCTCGATCATGGCAAGATCAACGCGACAACATCACTATTGCCTTGCCAACTTATGAAAGGGCACGGAGAGGGTTTGACGAGATAGCCGACATTATTTGCATTGTATATGCAAAAGCGTAGGCCTCGGAGGACCACCGATTAACTGATGTTGGCCTCACTGCACGTAAAGTGAAACCTCTGAACCACGGCAGCCTCTTTCCAGGCACGCCACACCTTACTTCGGTCACTTGGAGGTGAACAGCAAAAACAAAAAGGGTCGATGTTGATTGTGCTATTGCTCTATTGTCCCCATCTCAGGGCACACTCACAGTTGCCGTAGAGACGTCAAGCCCTCGAAGGCATCGGCTGGCAGTGACGCGAGCAAGTTCTCACTCAAATCGCTGAAAGAGTTTGACGCGAAGCGGGCAGCAACGGCAGTAATACAGTCGTAGACAAAGTGGTAAAAATGACAACCGTTCAATGCCCGTTGACACACAATAAACCATGTTGCCGGGGTAACAGAGCACGAATGTCGCCGGCTTTGTCGAATCTGTTTCTAAGAGCGAATCGCGTAAAGGGTATTGCTGGGGCGGTTTTTTGGTTGAATCACGTTAGCCATAGACCCTGTGATCAACCTGTACACGGAAAAATACCGCGTGCCTGGTGTTGGTAGAAATTCGAACGTTTTGCAAAGCGGTTGGAGTCAAAGTATGTTACTAAGAAATACATTGTCAATCCAAAATGTCCACCTATGGTATTGGCATGATCCCTACATAGTATGCACTGCAGTACTGTCAGAGCTATGATGCGCGAGTATGGGTTTTCCACGCTTACAGTAATTCCAAGGACGTAGCGCCGACGAAGGCCCCCGCTTGAAGCATTGTCAGACGGTTATCCTTGAGAGTCCTAGGTCATCAGGGCGGAGATTGGACGAACATCAGACAAGAACGTCATTGATCGTGCAATATTCACCCCATGCGAGCACGATAAGCACACAAGACAAGTCTTCAGAGCGACAAACATATACGCCTAGCCCATCGAACACGCATAAACTGCGATATCGAATCCGGTCAAACGGTCGGCCATCATCTGACGTAATACATCTCGGTGTCACCGATTATAGTTGAATTCCCATACCCCAAACCAACCGAAATTAATCCTACAGCATACGCACCGATTATAGTTTAATTCCCATACCTCGAACCTATGGCTATTGACCCTAACGTCTACGACATGCACACAAGATCAGGCCAGCGTCTGGCTGGCAGAAACGTAAACACCACACACGAAGTATCGCGCTTGTTGAGGAAAGTGTAACATGTTGCTGTGGGCCGCAAGATACCGTCATGTGACATCCGGCACAGGTATTGTGTCAACCAATGTCCATGAAACATACTCCGCAGATACGGGGCGTAGTACGATGCAAATGTCTGGCCATGTCATGCCACAACAACATAACGCAATTATTCGAAGTATGGGATATATGAGCAAGAACGTGGTCTGTACTCTTACTCCTTCCGGTCTCCCCTTCTATCGTCGACCACAGGCTGTCACGTGACGACAACGTCATCATAGCGTTAGCTCATTCCAAAAGAACAATTGGGTTTGACGAGACATTTTTATATCAAATCCGGTGCCATGCAAACTGATCAGAACGCGCGTGACCCCATGCCCGATGTCCGCCTTACTGTAAAACGCCGTACGAGATATATGCTTGAACCACAAATTTTCAGGGAGGTTGAAACACAAATTGGGCCGCACTGCGAAAATAGAAACTTTGTCGGGGCGATTGTTCGTGCTTTCATCACACTACTCATCAAGACGTTTCCGTGGTCACTCACAGCTCTCGTAGGGACGTCAAACCATCGAAGAGGCCATCCGGAAGGGACTCGAGTCGATTGTCAATCATGTCTCTGAAGCCGTTTAGCACCACACCAGCCGCGGCGGAAGCAACGGAGACATAGAAAAGGGAGGGAAGGGGGTAGTAGGGCGTTGGCGTATTTCCCCAACTCGTCGGGATGACCGTCTTTCTTTACATTTACATTCTTGGTTACGACGCGCGGTAGTATAGGAGCACCGTACCTTATTATGACCGGTGGGGCTATTAAACTAACGATACTACCTAATACGCTTTGTTTCGAACAACCTCGATATATATCCCCATGCATCTATGTTTAACCGAACTAGTCGTACACATCTCTGTACGCGTTTGGGCGACATACAGAGCGTTTCAAGTGAACACTTTCAGAACGTCGCAGGTGCACCGCTACGAGATTGCAATCGGGAATCTGTAGGGAATGCGCGACAAGACCGAACGTGTCAACAATATCGCTATCACGATTTCGGTAAAAGTAAACAGCTGAGTGTGACGAGCAAGCTGACGCGATAACCACGTTACAACTCTCGTCCTCGAGTAAGGGCCCATGTACTGGCAAACAACCTACGGAACAGTTTCACCGTTTTCCCCACGGCAACCCCTGATTGCGCATGTTAAATCATAGTGAGTGGCATAAAAGGTAAAAACATATGAAGTGCGATGATGGCGAAGGGCGCGAATTGGCCAACTAGCCCCCGCCCAGCGGCATACTCACAGCGTGGTCAGCGACGCCAAACCAACGAAGACACCAGCTGGAAGGGACCCGTAGAAGTTCCCATGCAGATCTCTGGAACAGTGGGAAATAACGCCCGCAGTATGGCCAGCGACAATGTCGTTGATAAGGCGTGTGTAGTCAAGGGCGGAGGAGACATACTCTGGTAGAGTTGCACCGATTATTATCTGAGGTTCTTCGCTTGAGCTCGATGAATGTATAACATGTGAAAGACGCCAAGACTGTGCTAGCTTTTTTGGGGAGCTCACAGTGGAAAATATACGAAACGTACAAGTCACCATTTCAGCATAGATCACCGAAAAGTTGGGGCAGCCTGAAACAAGGTATATGCGTTACAACAAGATGCGTCGTATAGCGCTATCGTAAGATGGTCCTATCCGCGTGCTTCAAGGTCTGACGCTGTTCGTTACAGGTTGATAGCTCCAGACTGTTCACAATTGGGAGTGACTAAGTTGGCTGTCAACATGGTTAACATTCAGTATGTCAACGAGGTACGGACTATCTCGCTCACAGCACTTGCACCGATGCAGCTCCTAGGAAGCTTCCGGGCAGAAGGGATATTTCGGTGCCGTCCAGAGCCCTGTCGTATCGTGTCAGGGAGACAATCGCCAGAAAATGTCGCAAAGTAGAAGCAAGTGTTCAAGACATTCACCAAAAAGGCGTGAACAAAGCAGGTGAATAGCATGACACATCCAAGACGAGGAAGCCAGACGAGGATCCAACAGAAGCACGAGCTCTGTTCGAGAAAAGGCACCCGCTCCATCTATCGGGCTGAATCTGGAGGTCTTCCGACCAGTACCTCATACGTTGACGTCTCAGTAAAAAAACGATGTACTTGTCAAAAAGGAGTATGATGTTTAATTTTAGTAGACGAGGTGGCGACAAAAGTACGCTATATCGGAATTACGCCTGAAGAACCCGACACACAATACAATGCATACTGCGGTAGGTTCGGAACTAAACAACGTTACGGGCCGTGATTTAGTGTGGACCACTTGTTATACCACTTGAAAACCAATTAGCCAATTAATCCATGACCCAATACGTTCGATATGGCATACCCTAAGTCGGAGACATAACTGGACGCCAAGGACTGGCCCTTTATTGGCAAAACATCATTCGATCTGCACAAGGCGGATGCACTCTTGGTGATTGGACACAAACACACAGAAGAGGCACACTTGGTCCGTATAGTAAAGCGTTTACCGTGGTAGTGACGTGTTTGTCTTGTGTGATCCTATATGAAACGCAAGTGCTGAGTTCCATTATAATTTCGGCATGATTTTATGTGCCCCCCCGAACGTCGGCATATTGCGTGGGCACCAGGTAGAGAGTTTGATGCTACTGTACAAAGAATTGAGAGTTCCGCAGCAAACCACTTAAGCGCCTGCTTCGTGTACATACAAATGTATACTTCGGCAATATAGAGGTAGCCGTGACTTTGACGGTTTCATGTATTATGCTATTAACGACGCCATCCGAGGGCTCACTTACAGTTCACGTAGAGAAGTCAAACCATCGAAGAAAGCATCTGGCAGGAACTCGATGCGGTTGTTGCCCAAGTGTCTATCGCGGTTTACGCCCGATCAGGCAGAGATGCAAGCAACAGAGTCGAAGAGAGGAGGTTTCTCATGAAGGACATCGGTGACAATACAACACAACTGAGACAGCCCGCTTGGCAGCGTCTTAGCGGATCCCCTTCATTGATATTGCCTGCCACGCGTTTATACGCTGGAGGTGGAGCTTAACCTCAACATCCTCTTCAACGATCTCCGTGCCTCACCCCAACATCACGCTTGCCACGATGATCAGCCCCATGACCTATATGTTAACGAACCCTCATGCGCAACGCAAATGGAATATCGGGTGGTATATAGGAAGCTCATTGATAAAGGAGCTGCGTCAGAAAATAAGAATCCCGGCCTATAATCAGTACCGTACCCCTATCTTTACACGCGATTTGGCCTTTTTTCGTCAGTTAAGAGCAACACTTTGGGGCGAAGATGGCCACGAAAACAATATCTGCATTCACAACCATCGCACGTCCACCACTAAAGTACTCCTGTTTCTTTGGTTAATACACAAGTCTGACCAACGCAGTTACGTAAAATATTTTTTTATCGATTGGCCCAAACACCCACAGCATACATAGTATTTCCAGAACTACGGTACTACCGTTTGAGACTGTCTCGCTCACAGTATCTCCAAGGACGAAGAAGCACCGCTGAAGGTTCCGGCTTGCAGGGCCCTCACGTTGTTATCCGCGAGATTCCTACGACATCGTGGAAGAGGTGGTAAATGGTTAGACGGTAGCCTTGTTATTCGTAATAGATTATTTGAGACACAAAATGAACGAGAGTAATGGACCGCGTGCCTTTAGCGCGGAACACAGCATACATATTGTAAACAAAGTTGCACTTTATTATTATGACCAAGTTGGACTCGCATTTTATCGGGCACGAAATGTTTTAAAAAAATCATACGGTGTTAAAGAAAAATAATTCGTCTTAACCTGTACTTCTTTGTATGTTTTTATATACTTAATTACGTTTCAAATTTGAAGAAGTAGCATGTAAACGTAGCAGGTACACGCACCATCTGGCTGCGAGCGACCCTTTGGACTACAACTAATCGCCATACGAGGCGTATATCGTTACACAAGGAAAAGTGACGATAAGACTACGCGCCGTGGGATGCCGTCGTGTACCATTCTGTACCACTTGCAAGTCAAGAACTATCACAAGATATATAGGTTTACGTACAAACACCCTAAAACCAGAAGGGGCACGTGGAAAAATACTTCCTCGCTCGGTTCAGCGTAAACCTGATGTATAAGAGCGCCGTCCGTACCCCGGTTGCTTCTCGATATACTCCGCTCGGTCGCGACAAGGGTAACCGTGCGAAGACGGCCTTAACCTCACGAGCTTATGCGGGGTTGCTAGGCTCCAGTGACGACCAAGCCGATATGTCAACACGTATCCCCGGAAACAACCTACATCTCATCCCGCATGAGCATCTATGTAGTTAAGCGCTCGTTACGATACGACGCTCGCGTGCTATACTCTCAACCACGGCAGCCTTTGGGGGTGGATATCAAGCAGTGTATCGGCCACGTGAAGCCAAGCGACAGTCCGTCAGATATTTCATTGACGCTGGCATTCTTCTCCTGGCGCCATGCAAGGGTCCACTCACAGTTGGTGTAGTGACGGCAACCCGTCGAAAATACCATCCGGAAGGGACCCGATTTCGTTGCGCTCTAAATACCTAAAGCGGTTTCATATCACCCCAGCAGCACAGACAGCACCCGAGTTGAATTGTGGGGCATGTGTTAGGAGACTACCGAGGTTATACAAGAGGGTTGTCCGTACTTGCGTCTACTGTTCAGAAAATAATATGCGTCGAGTTAGAAACGTCAACGTGCCAACAACGTCACTATCACATGGGAGTGCCAACGTACGAAGTGCGCGTGACGAGCAACCCGATACGATCTCTACGCGACAACACCCCCTCTTTCGTGCGAGCCCACCGACAACTAATTAATTACAGGGCAAGCGGGATTTCACTTCTCGAGCACGACGACCCCTGTTTGTGCAGATTAAACGATCCATGTTATCTACGTTCATAAGAGGCAATTTTCCGGTCTTACTCTAAACTGTTTAAGTTTCCAGCTGGTACCCTTTCAGGGCTCACTCACAGTGAAGTTAGAGACGTCAAACCGTCAAAGACACCATCCGGCAGGGACTCGATTAGGTTGCTGGACAAATCTCTAAATAAATTTATTGCCAGGAATGCGGCGTTGGGGGCAACGGAAGGGAATATCAGGGGGGCAATTAGGAAGGGGTTGGAGAAGGCTGGATGCAGACAACATGATCGTCATAACGCGCTTGGGCATGGGACTGATCACGTAAATCGACAACGGTACACATCTTATTGAACATCAATATTTTATCCACGTTTATAGGAGGAAATTATTTGGTCTTACTGTAAACGGTTTAGCTTCCCTGCTGTTAGCGTATCACGGCTCACTCACAGTGTAGATAGAGACGTCAAGCCGTCAAAGCCCCCATCCCGCAGGGATTCGATTTGGTTGATGGACAAATCTCTAGATTAATTTATAGCCAGAAATGCGGCGGTGGAAGCAACGGAAGGGTAGATAAGGGGGGTAATAAACACGGGGTTGGAGAAGGCTGGATGCATATAACATGATCATCACAACGCGCTTGGGCATGGAACTGCACACGTACATTGAGAAGGGTACACATCTTAATGGACATCATTATTTTTTCCACGTTCATAGGAGGAAATTGTTTGGTCTTACTGTAAACGGTTTAACTTCCCTACTGTTAGCGTATCACGGCTCACTCACAGTGAAGTTAGAGACGTCAAAGCGTCAAAGACACCACCCGGCAGCGACTCAATTTGGTTGTCGGCCAAATATCTAAATTAATTTATCGCCAGGAATGCGGCGGTGGGGGCAACGGAAGGGTGGACAAGGGGGGTAATTAAGGAGGAGTTGATTAAGGCTGGATGCATACAACATGATCATCATACGACGTTTGGGCATGTGACTGATCACGTAGATTGACAACGGTACACATCTTAATGAACATCATTACCATACAATTAGCTGCGAAAACGCAAGACTTAAGAGTATTGGTGACCGGAAAGTCCATGTCGTAATCAGGTTAGAGCTTTTGGCTCTCGCGTAAAACACCTGCGGTATGACATATATCCTACGTCTGTACATCGTGGGTGCCATCTCTCAAGTTTGGCAAGCAACGTTTTTGTATGTATTCGGCAGTTTACGCATGAAGGTAGGATGCTGTAACTGCTATACTCGCGCCATATCAGGGCTTGAGTACGTATTGCGTAAGGACGTCAAAGCATCGACAACGCAATCTACAAAGGGCTTTATGTGGCTCCAGCTCATGTTCCGCGAGCAGACGTTAGCTCTAACAGCAACGGAGAAGTGTATAGGGGGTCGTTTGATGAAATCCGTTGGTATCCTTTCCCGGTCATAAAACAAGAACTTTTAAAGCTTGTTTGAGAGTTATTATCTACGAACATAGAACAGCTTGGATTGTAGATACATGCCAAAACCTCAAACCATTGAGGCGCCAACACAACTTTCACCGCATCCTGACCTAACCATGAGCCAAACTTAAATTGGACAATGGTGTGAATACCAAGGCGAAATAAGTTGGTCATTACATCCCTACATCCTTGTTGAAAATTGTATGCGTCGATACAATACTCCCTTCCATGGACCAAGTGCTCGTATGGAAGGGAAGTTCAATTTTGGGATCCAGGAATTGATCGCTGAGCGCAATACACCCGACTTACTCGGTTGGACCGAAAAAAAACACGGATACACTCCTTGATTTTCAGCTGGTCGAATTCCGAGCGATTTCCTGAGCACTACTCTATTTGTTTTGCGTCCCAGATTGATTTTGGGTGCAACCAATCAGATATTATTGTTTTTTATTGATGGTCAGTATTGCGGCAAATGGTCATGGGGTTTTGCTGCTTTTGTTGAAATAACTTAAAATGCCCTAGCAACTGGCAAGAGGGCCAACCGTCAAACTAGTAACCTGGAGAAACAGAAAATCGCCCCAGCAAACGCTCGGGAGGCTGTGGAGAGCTTCTTGGTTGGTCTATGGGACCGGTGGTACAGTAAGGGGGCTACCCCGTATTTCTCTACCGCGGTTACGACACACGAGCGAGCGGCTGTGTACTTCACTGCTACTCGAATTTAATACTGGTGTTTTGACGTAGCCTAACAACCATTACTATGGTGGTCCAGAACATGAAGACAATAGGCTTCATGGATTAGGCTGCAAATTTAAAAAATAGCCTCCAAGCTTAATGCTCCAAGCAATGGAGACGAACGAGGTAACACCGGCCTCTCTACGGTAGCACCAGTCACAGTCGGTATTGGCTTTCCTGCCAAGTAAAACGCGTGTTGTCGGCCCAAACCCTCAGTTCTTGGAGCCCCAAGGAAACTCCAAAACACTTGGTCTTACAGCACTTCCAAAGACGATGAACCGACGAACGTTCCGGCCGTCAGAGAAAATAAACTCGAAGAGAGGTCGTTGCATAATCATGTCATTGGCGGGAAGTCGTTAAGCAACGGGGCTCGTACGCAGATCAACAACGCAGCAGCGTACGAGAGGCGTGCAAACCAAGTGTACACAATGAGACAAAGCACAACAGCTACGACCAGGCGAGCATACGATGGCGAAATGCCGAAGGGGACTCTGTAGGGGCATATCACCGCTCTAACCATCGAACTTCGTCCGAGGATACGTCGCAGCATCTCGGACGGCAATTGTGTTCTCATACTTAAACGTAGTGGCATAATCTCCTCAACAACGCATGTTCATCCAACAAGAGGCTAGCGCCTGTAGACTATAAAACACTTCAAACCACACAATGCGTGTTGCATTGAAGTTAGTCCAACAGCAGTACAGGGCGTTGACAGCGGACGTCTGCCATCCTGTACCGCCGTGTGCCATCCCGTGTGACTTGAGAACCACATACCATTATGACATATACACACGACACTTAGGCTGCAAGAGTACGAGTGGTACGAAACGACACAGACCACGTTAACGAATAGTAGAACGACGATACATTGCAACCGCAACCGAGACATACGTTTGTAAAAGTGCGTTGTGTACACTCCGACAGCTTAACGAAAAAGACGAGACACCCGGCTCAATCTTGGCGTGGTAACACGTAACAACACCGCCTAATCAATTGAGCTTATGCGAAAGCAAAATCAAAGTGTGACGATCAAGTAGCCTTCATATCCCGTGGCTAAATATGAGCCCTGCGCCACCGATCTTGTCTTGAAAAGCGACGCAAGTTATGCCTTTCAACAACGGCCGCCTGTGTTCACGCAGATTAGACAATAGCGCAGACATATAATGGCACGCACTTAATCAGGCTTGAAGAGGAAGCTGGCATGTTTCGACTGGAAGCGTCTAGGGATCACTCACAGTTCGCGTAGAGACGTCAAACCACCGAAGACACCATCTGGCAGAGACTCGTATTCATTACGGTCCAAATACCTAAAGCGTTATTCCACCACCCCAGCAGCCCCGGCAGTAAAACAATAGAAGATAGGTGGGTTAGTTAAATAAGCGATATGATACTGAATCAGTAAAAAAAAATCAGCCTACACGACGATGCTTTTCTTTGGACCGTCAGCAAACCCTGTCTAGGTTATGTTTGCTGATGAAGGTAACCGATTTGCCGACAACATCATACCGACCGTCGAGATGGGGCCCTGCTGGAGGCCACCGGGGGTAACAATTACCCAATTTGCTCTTCAGTATGCACACGAAACGCACAACGATCATGGCATATAATCGCGGGAGGGTCAACACCAAAGCAAACCAAACTGCAGTGCTCTACCCTGGACTAGACGCCCGTGACAGCTATTGGTTCAGTCGCAGTATTACATGACGGGAATACGAGCGAAACAGTGAACGCATCAGCGAACGTATCATGATGAAAAGTACAATCTTGCACAAACATAAATCAAAAGGCAGCGTTGCATGAAATTGATTACGAATATCTGTTTTCCTATCCCAATGATGTTCTCCGCCCTTCTTGCTCCTGCTCTGTCCCGTCGTAACTTAGACCCTGGGTCATATAGTGCAGTGTTTTCAGCCACTGTCCTCTACGGTGCGCACCTTGCGCTTGTATCGCGAAAACGATCCTCCTGTGGTTGTTTCCTTGTCGGCAAGCATCGAATTGTGCCTACCCGCGCCATAGTGGACGTTCTCGTCCATTGATATAAGTTAGTATATAAAAACTCCGTACAGAGTGGATAATCGAAAAACCGACAGCAAAGCTAGATCATATAATAGTAGTATTCAAAGTTAACGATTGCTAAATGGATCACCGGAACGTGTACCCCTCCGTGGCGTTATTTGTGCAGTAACCCGCGTGAGACGTCGAAAGGAATTGTTTGCGTTCAAACATAACGTCTACTGAAACAGTCACTGCGTGCTTCAGGGATGCAATGTATTGGTGTCGTTACGTTACAAGCCGGGTGCATGCTGCTCGAAAAACGAGTGCGGTTATGTAGAAGTCTTAATCTCGGTGACTCAAAGAGGCTAATGTATTTCCCAACCTTGCGCGAAACAAGCGCGCCAATGATGACGTGAAGTCGTTAACCAGGTACTTCGTATCACACAATATGATATGTACGAAATATCGTCGGGAGATATGAGGTACACATCCCGTTACATGTGTGTCTGTACGATTGTTGACCTCCAGCTGCACGCTGGAGTGTCACCGATCAGAGGGCATGAGGTTGTCTGCAGCACGCAACCATTCAAGTTGGACATCTCCATCCGACATTAAAAACGCTTTCCTACAATTTTAGGAAACCCATTCACTCGTGTCGTCGGTCGTCGGCACCCCCATTCTATGGCTGATTATTTGTCCGACTAATAACTAGTTGACGACTCAGGTTGTGCCGACTCATAGCCCTACAAACTACTGTATTTACGGCACGTTCTAGCGAAATTGCGAGATAACAGTATGACGAGGACGTCGACGTGATTCTCATGCTGCAACCCTGGTTCTTCCGTAAACACCCAGCTAACTATGTTAGCCGTACCAGTTTACCGTACTGATTCTACCTTTCAGCAACGGCAATCTCGCCCAGCCAATCCAAATACTATATCGGTTACGCGAAGATAGGAAGAACCGTTTTGGACAAAATGACGATGCAGTTGTTGCCGTACTGTTGTCGTTACAGCTAAGCCACGCTGTTCGCAAAAAGGTAAACAATCGCAGACACCATCTGGCAGGGGGTCAAATTGTATGTAGGTCCCCGCAGCATATCTCAATCATTTATTTTCACGCTAGCGGCAACGACAGCACATTACGTTTAAAAGTGTGAAGGGGTTGCTCAATGATGGCTGTGGGTACAATGCGAACGTCCGTCCATAAAACCCTCTCAGCTTGGTGGAGAGGGTGGATCAAAAACCTCCCGACCAAAATGAACTATATTTAAACAGAAACGCCACGGAAACACTCTCCCCTAGCGGAATTCTACCACGCGTTGAGTATCGTCCTCCACTATGAGAAATATCTCGGCACGATAACAATATATGGAGCCCGGCAAAACGTGTTTGCCCTTTGAACTCCCACTGCATTGCTTAAACTAATCCTTCGGACAGAAATGTCAACGTATACTGCCTGACTTACAGTACTTCCACAGATGAAGCACCGTTGAACGTCCCGGCCGTTAAGGGTAGTGCGGTGACCGTGAGAGTTCTGTGGCGTTGTGGTAGAGTCGGGCGATCGTGAGAGCGTGGGATGGTCGTACGTAGAGTGGCAACGCACAAGTGCGCGAGAGGCGTGAAGGGGAGGTGTTTCGAACAAGACACATCGCGAGAGCACGTGATCGAACGCGTATAAACAGTCAGAACCATATTCTAGGACTACAACACTCTGTTGGGTCCAGGACTTCCAGACCTAATTGGAAGTGGTGGGAAAATATGTAGCTATATAACTGTTTGAACATTTCGTCGAAGAATCCTTGTTGATCGATTATTATGTTGTGTAGTAATGGTGTCTTAAGGTCAGTTCAAAACTGCGTTTTTGTTTTTGAAGTATGGCGCGCAGGATGCACGGCTCAAACTAGCGCCAGCGGATCTATCGCTAACGCGTGAACGTACCGATGCTACTTCACTCAGCAGTCGCCGAATGAACCCAGGAGCAATCCCACGGTAGGGGTACCACTTTTTGAATACATATTGTTTGACCAGTTGAGCTCCTTACGCGAGTAACTACTGGATACTACTAATATTTTACTGGTATGTTTGTTTTTGGAGTACCGCATTTAAGGTTTTGGTCGGGTTGCGCGAACGAATGTTTCCGAAGTCATGTTTCGGGTCAGATATTGAGCTCCTCATGTGGGTAGCTCAGAAACGTCTGCTGCGCACCTACTGTGAGACGAGTCCCAGCTAGCAGAGAATGTCGAACTATACTTCCAGGAGGCGGGTAAGGTGACCCGCGAGAGGGAATGGGAGGGGGTCGCCGGATATATAGGTTCTTCACAATTGGAGTCTCAAGGGTTATTTTCCACGTCAACCACTTTTGGTTTCCAATCGCGCTGAAGATTATTTGTCCTGTGGATAAAACCTTCTTACACCTCCCCATGTGTCCGCATTGCCAGCAGGTACTGCTTTATTTAGCTTCATGTGTAGCTGTTGTTCCCTTCTTCCTTGAACATT
Source organism: Saccharina japonica (assembly GCA_008828725.1). Taxonomy (NCBI): domain Eukaryota; class Phaeophyceae; order Laminariales; family Laminariaceae; genus Saccharina; species Saccharina japonica. The sequence continues at coordinate 261,420 of MEHQ01004575.1, read as the reverse complement.
ACATGGATTGTTTTGCTTGTCGCGTTCACGGCAGTACCCGCAATAAACATAAAATACGACGGTATGAGCATGATCATGTTTGTACTACTCATCCGTTGACGCCTTACGTCTAGTTACCACGGAGCATGTAAATATGACGAGACAGCAACGACACCTACCCGCTACCTCTCCCCAATAAACAGCGCCCACTAGTTGACGACAGTTAGATTCGAATATCCGACTGAACGATTTCCTAGCGACAGGAATGTTTTCTATACTAAATTGACGACGTCATTTGAGGAGCCACTCACAGTTCGCGTAGGGACGTTAATTCACTGAAGACACCATCGGGCAGCGACTCGAATCTGTTGAAAGTAAAATCCCTGGAGTGTTACCCACCACGCCAACAGAAACAAAAACAACAGAGTCGTAGAGCGAAGGAATATAAAAAACGCCGCGGGTGTTCGTAAAGCACGATTATGCCAGCAAGGTTGGGAGTGTTTCTGAAGAGATCCCAATTCCACTGCACTCGGCCCATGTTGCATGAACCAAGTTATGAATACTACCACAATATCAAATACGGCACTCACAACTTTCGTACGTCCCCTCATGTTTTAGAGTTAGGGTCGGGGCTACCGTGGATGAGGCAAATCTTAATACACGTCTGTCCCAATTGATCACCTTGAAACGCCATTCGCTCGAAATAAGCCCTAGCACGTGCATGTTTGGCGACAACTACGATACCTCTTTTAAACACTGCCTCACTCACAGTACTTCCAAGGACGCCTTAACACTGTTAAAAAACTCTGCCCGCAGGGTCGTCAAGTAGTTTCTCCCCAAGTTCCTATTGCAACGTGGCAGAGGCGAGACATAACCAGACAATAACATCGTTCATGGCAAGGGTATATGTCAGAAGAATCGAACAAGAGAGGTCTATAGAGCAGACCGAAAAACAAAAAAACGAAAAACGATCACAATACCTTGCATACGAATCAACTCACACGCGTGTGTTTGGGCAAGGAATCCTGACTGCAAGGCTGGGAACATGCTTAGAAGCAGTGTCGCCGCATATAGTGCTCAAGCGTAGGCTGTGTAACATGAAGCTACTGTCTACTCATCAAACTCATGAAAACCGAAGTATATGGCCCATTATGTGTACCGTAACATGCAAAGATGTAGGCAAACAACACTACAGTAAAGTCGTGGGTTACCGACGTATATCGTATCGTACCTTCAGCAAACGTTACGGTCCAACCCAAATTTTCACGACACGCACTGCCTATACAAAACTAAACATCGTACGACCAAACGATCGCGACCTCTCTTGACACAGGATAAACCTGTTTAGAGGAAGGGAATGGTGTGTAATGAACCTGGACAGCTTTACGAAACACCCGGCACGTGTTTGACGATGTTCAAAGTGCTAACAGCGGGATAACATAATCTGGTGCAGACGCTAGTGCTTGAAATGACATCCAAGTCGACATAAAACCAACGGTACAACCCTCTCTCTCGCTTGGGTACCCACGTGGGGATCTATGCCCTTACTGAACAACGCGAGGAACCCTACACAAACACGGCAGATCCTTTCGTGCATGTCTAAAGAGTATGTCGGTCCCGTGGATTCAGGAGAACATTCGTCTGCCTTATTGTTGATGCTGCGTTTCGTAAACGTTCGCGATCTAAGGGTCCACTCACAGGTCCAGTAGAAATGGTAAACCATCCAACAAACCATCTGGCAGGGACTCGAGTTCGTTGTCCTCCAAATCTCTAAACCGATATCCCGCCAAACCAGCAGGAACCGCAGTAATGGGGGCGTCGAGACAGGGGATGGGTTCAAGGTCGACGTCATGCTGCCCATTTCATACAACAGTATTTTCACAGCACGCCTGAGCATGTGTATGAGCAATCCACTTTCACACAATTGGTATGGTTACACCTGTTAACGACAGTGTTACATTATTTAAATAGTCCTAAAACGCACAAACTAATTGTGACAAGCAAGACGAAGTAGCAACCATGCCGGAACTATGACCATCGCGTGGGGATTCACGTTATGAGTTGGTCCCTAGTGTGCATCGCGGATTCTGCTCCTCAACTACGGGTAACTTATTTCGTGCATGTTATGCCTTAGTTTGGTGACTCGAAGGTAAGAGGAAACTATTTTGTCTATATGTCGATGCTGGTGTTGATTTAGAAGCACATTTTCATGGGGCTTTTGGTCGACGTCAGACCATCGAAGATACCAACTGAGAGAAGTTCCCATTGCATTCCCGCCCGCAATCCCCAATCAGCATTTCAACACCAGTGGTGACCGTACCCAGAGAAAGTAGCAATATATTAGGATTCGTTGTAAGAAGACGTTTGATGTCCTACCCCAGCGATCCAACATCGTTGTCGGGCAGTTTGTTTGAGAGTGTTGCTGAAACCACGCCAGACAGAAAACATACACCCCTAATAGAAAAATCGTGGAATCACACCGTCGACTTACAAGTGCTATGCATTCAGTGTCGACATCTACTGTGCGTCAGGCTCTGACAAGATAACATATTAAGAGCCAGGCGAAATGCGCAACACAAAAAGCCACTACTTAATTGCCTAGCTTACTAGACTACAGCAGTACTCCAAGACTATGTCCATGTATCGCTGGCTGGCTTACAGACGCTGGACAGATGGAGCACCGTTGAACATTCCGACCTCCAGCTTTAGTTTGGCGTTAGCGAGAGTCCTGTCCCATCGTAGTAAAAGCGGAACAACGCCAAATATTGACGTAGGGCCGACGTATTAAGTGCACGAGAGGGGTGCTAGACAAGTCTACAGAACGAGAAACAACACGATACCAGGCAATCAGGTGAGCGATATCTGTGAAAAACAATTGAAATGTGGGCGGTTGGGACGCGTATTCGCACGAGGCATTAAGCTAACCCAAACGAATATGTGTATTCAGAGTGTATCGTACGTCAAAGCACCACTGACAGTATGTGTGCTCCGCACACGCGACTAACATATCCTTGTTTTCGAATATAGCAAGCGCTAAAATAATCAGGTTACTGCTGTAGACTCCTCTCCGAAGACCACCAAACGCATCACAATATATACGGCAGAAGGCGAGCATTTGTAAAACGTGCAACTGTACTAAGGGTCGTGAGATAGTGTATGACACTGTCGGATATCACTGGCAACAAAACTGATCTCAGACCAATTTGCCGTGACACACACTGTTCGAACAAAGAGAATTTCCGACAGAAGCAACAAGCCCGATAGGAACCTGAATTAGCTCTACCGTTCTGTAGGAGCCGATGCTGACTACAGGAGAAGACCCACATAAACAGTTGAAACAATTACACTCGAGGCATCACAACACAGCACTCGTGCAAGCCTCATTTATCGTCCAGATGACATCGGCGTTGGATAATACGTCACTCACAGGTTCGTCAGCGCCTCAAACCCGCTGAAGAAGTCGACAGGAAGGGTTCTGAGAGCGTTCTTGCGGAAGTTCCTGGTCAGACATAAAGCCCGTTCGAGTGGGAAATAATATATATATAGTAGTGGGTGTGGTCCAGATGTCATCACGTGTGCAGTTCAAGTGTATCTCTGCAGCGGGTAGTGTATGATCGCATGGTGTGCATTCCTACTCGTGCTCCACATGTTCAAACCAACGCTGTATATTTTGCATATGTGGCGGAGCAACTACTACTCAGCGCCGAGCACACGTCCGATAACTCACGTTTAACACAATGTTGAAAGCAGCACCGACACGATATTCGTATCTGAGACGTAGGCGGTCACCAGGGTATGGAGGCATTGTGCAATGCCGCGCTATCGGATACGTTCGGTATATATGGCACAAAAGAGAAAAGGGTGCAACATCTTAATTGAGCAGAAAGCCCAACTACTTATTTTCCCCCATCTCTGTGTGGGATGATACTCACAGGGCCTCGATGTTGCTTCGTCCTATGTTGTCGAAGCATGCCGCGAGATCAGGAAAATCATCGTTCTGAAGCTCACAGTTTTGGAAATCCCTTCATCGCAAGCATGGTACACGAGAACATGTATATGTCATCGTTTGAAGGCCACATTGGGTGAAATGCATTGCCCCCAAGGGCACAAAACACAACGCATTCATAGGCAGACAGTTTGTCCCAACGACTGTTCCCATTCATCAACGTTCGAAATGCGTTTAGATTACACCACTCGAATATATGCCGAAGTAGCAACCCAAGCCACCCCCTACCTCGAAACTAGAGGCAAACAGAAGACGAACATACACTCCCGCGGTACACGGCGACAGCAGTTGATTGACGTGTGCGCTGGGACAATCGCTTCAATGCCAATGTAGTAGAGGTGTAAGAACAAGCGAGCACTATAGTACGCGTGATACTATATTTTGGTGGTGCTTTACTTACATGGACGTAGATCCCAAAGCGCACTCGAAATCCGTAAGGCACAAGTTCACACCTGTGCCGAAATAAAAGCCAGAGGGAGAGGAGTCATGCCACGGTAGGGGAGCAGTAGCATTTTCTGAGCTCCTCACATGAGGAGCTCATCATCTCACCCCGAAACACGACTTCGAAGAAATTCGTTCGCGCAACCCGACCAACATTTCTACGCGCTAGTGCTAAACAAAATATACTACAAGAAAATATTATACTAACCGGTAGTTCCTCGCTTGAGGAACTCAACCGGTCAGAAAGTTTTGGCCCAAAACGTGCAACCCCTACCGTGGGATGACTCAGAGGTCAAATACCAAGTCATATTGAACACGATAATCTGCGAAATATATGCTGATGTGAAAAGCGCGCCGATATATAACCGAGCCATCCTGTTACTTGAAGCCTTGTCGCCAACATGCCGGACCACTGAACAGGTTGATCTCGATTTCAAGGGGCGGCACGGCAAATGCCGGGCATGACGAGCTCTGTTGCTATTGTGGGAAGTGAACTACGAGCTGGGCTGGCCAAGAATGACCTTTTTACTCGTTAGGCGGTTTCTCAACCATTTCGAAATAATTTGACGCAACGTTAGTGGTTGTGTGTTCCTGAGTTTCCAGCGCATTTGTCGACGTTGGATGTTTCTAAATCGGAGTTCGATTCGTCAAAAGCAAAAAGAAAACAAGTAAAAAGACCTTGCCTTAAGTTAAACGAGCTACATAAATGTCGATATTAGAGTCTATCAGGTATACTAAAACTCCACAACCCTTGTCTTGCGGATTTCCCTCAAAATCGGTGTGCATATTTCTTGACGCCTGATGAATCGACTGATATCCTCACCACCGCTTTAGTCGCCGAGAGATACGGCGTGCGTAAACTCCCCTATACAAAGTCAAGATACTACGGGGAGAAACACAAAAGGTGGGATTCTCACTCCAATTTCCATTTGTTTTGCCTGGATTTATTATACGTCTTAGATCAGCGCAATATAAAGGCATCGCCTTATGCACCTTTTGATTTTATTTTTTTTGTTGTCTATTGAGGCCGAAACCAATACCCGGAAATTACTCAAGTGTGCCTAGTTCACGAAAAAAAGGGCAGTAGGTAATCACTTCGGAAAACTATTATGAAGCACTTGTCAAGTTTCCAGATCAAAGCTGGAAACAACGGACTGAGAAAGTGCCTGGCCAATTAAAAAGGTGATCTCGGCCGGCCCGGCTCGTTCAATGAAGTATTCCGTGCACCCTCACGTGAACAGCTCTGCCGTAGATCGTCCAGTTCGAGTGTAACGCCTCAAATTCGATAGGCAACGAATGCCGCGTTCATTAGTATGTCAAAGGCCACACGTAACGTTTCACACTGAACGCCATTAACTGTTAAAGAGAGTGTCATCGCCATTTTCGGCTTTCAAGGACCTAGAACTGGCGCCACCGCCGATAATGATGCCCGGCCAATCACAGGCCACGAAATAAGTCGATAAAAGTCAGTCGTTTCCGCAGGAATATGTATAGATATATTCCCATGTTGTTTCCTGGATTAGCCGATCCATGTAATGCTTTTAATAGTACAAAGTTTCACGCATTTGTTTGAAGGTCTGACTGCGCATAATAAACCTAAACTCATACCTATCGCCAGAAACAGATTTAAAACTCAAACCAACAAATTTCAACGCGATGCCGCACTTCACACGTTTACCCCTAAAACCTAGAAATTTGCACGCCTTTTTCTAGAGATGAACCCTGCATCTTGGACACGTTTATATCGTATGCTCCTGCCCAGCACTTCGCGACTATGTTTGTTTTTCTTTCGTCGCCGAAAATTCAGGATCCCTCAAGCCCCAGACCTCTCTAAAATATATATACAAGTATGTATATCGCGAAACAAAAGCAACAACAACAACAACAAACAGTTAGCCCGTAAGCAGGGAGGGTTAGTCATACATCATATATGCACGAGTACCACTTACGTGTCAGTTTCAAGCCACGGCGTGGCCTTTGTCTACTAAACAAAAATGGGAGATATGCTACAATTATCCTGTAAACATCGCTCAAACCTGATTTTTATAAATCTCCAGGTGCGACCGGACGAAAGACTTTCAAAGTATAGAAATACTACGAATACAATGGCCGAAACACACATTCTACTTCAACGGTATTGGGTTCGGGGAGGCCGGGCAGTCATAAATATGTTGTAAACAAAAGCGATGCCACTCTCACCGCAAGCAGCAAAGTCACATATACCACATATATCACGTTCGTATATCAAGTACATCACATATTATATAGGGAATTAGCCAAAAATAGGTATACCTACGCACTTTGAGCCATTTATAGGTACACTTAATATTGCACACCGGAAAAGGCTTACTGGGCCGCCTGATATTGGGCCTGCACCCCATTGTACCTATAAATGGCTCAAAGTGCGCAGGTACACCTATTCTCGGCTAGTCAGCTTGCGTATCACCTATTTCTGGCTTCCACTGTACCTATAAATGGCTCAAACGGTCACTTTTTTTAACTGAAATATAGACAGACGGCCACACCAGATGCCGGGACTGTCAACCAGCCGACCGTAACTGTCAACCAGCCGACCGAACCTGTCAACACAAACGCCCGATAATACTGCCAAACAGTACGAACGCAGGTGACGCCGGAGACAACACAGGTCACCTAACTAACTGGACGCCCGCGGATTTTTTGGATTTAATACCAATCCACATTTACGAAGTTCTTATATTTCTTCGTGGAGCTCAGCTTGTCTCGTGTTCTTATTGTGTCCTACAGTAGTTCTTAACAGAGGTATTATACGTACTCGTACAGGTAAAGTAGCGGACGTACGCTTTTGTACTGCCAGTATAATACTACAAGAGTGAATGTAGTGGTGAATTGCTTACTACCGCCGCCACGCCTCATAATGCAGCAGCTAACTCATCGTGTACCCATACCACAATCTCTGGGGCAGTGGTGGCGTGGGCGTCGGGGCCACGCTAGACGTGCTCATATTTCAGATGATGCCGAAATTTAAAGTGGCATCACGTTATGCTCGACGGGTCGTACGCCATCTTGTTAGTTATGGGTAGGGATACTACGAACTGCGCTGTGGAACATACAGCCGTGTAGGCACAACGCGAAAAGTCTCACCATGACAAAGCTCGCAGGGCTTTCAACGCCCGGCCGGCCCTCGCTACGAGTTGTTTGGCTCGCTGTATCCCCGGCGGAGACAGATCGCCCATACGTAGCCGACTCCTCTCGCCGTTCAACAAGCAGCAAGCCGCAGTTACCCCGGGCACATATCTAACTCGCAATCGCCCTACGCGTACCTGTACAGTATCTTCCTCATGTAAAATCCACCCTCGTTTGCTATGGAATGTTGTTCCGGGCAGAACCAACGGCTGCGTGACTCAGACCTCCTCGACCGTACGATAAAAAGCTGTACACGTATATATACCGAAGTTCCTCCTACTATTTACTACACTACAGTAGTAAGCCCCTCGGAAAAAGCCACGTATACCGCTCTTATCTCCGTGCCATCTCGCGTTGATATTCATATAGGTTTAGTGAAGGCGTCATATATAGGTTTTGGCATCAATGTGTGTGTGGGGGTAGGAGGGGTGTCGTACAGGGCACGTATCATATGTATGCATTGATCCTGATACGATTTATCGCTTGTACGTAATGCGTGGTAACTCCGAAGTGTCAGTGGTTGTACTGGTACGATTGGCTGTCATCTCGAGACAGTATGGGTGGTGTGACGGCGGCTGTACCGGCAGGGGTTCCACTGCTCTTTCGATCCAGATCACTGTCGAGTGTGCGTGCGTGTTCTGTGCATTAAATCCGTTATTTCTACCCATCGACGTACGATGTCGCGCCTGGGACGGCATTCACATACATGCATGCATGATACGGTGGCTTTAGATTCGTGCTACAAAGCCACACATGTTTCCTATCTTCTTTTCTGCTTTTTCACTTCACCTGTCTGTTTTTCATGTGTCCTATTAATAGTGCTTGTTTTTTCGGTTTGGGTTTTGCGCGAGAGGGCCAGAAACACTCGGCGTGTTGTGCCGTCCTACTACCGAAGGCACGCGGGCATCTTCGTGATATTAGTCGTTTGGGACACATGACTTTAAAGGATGAGATAGCGATGCGGAGAACAAGAATTACGAGTGTTTACCATGCTGTTATGCCGCACGTGCGATACACATACTGTACTGCAGTATATAGTAGGAGCAACTTTGGTATATATACGTGTACATCGTAATATCATACGGTTACATACTACTGTAGTGTAGTAAATAGTAGGAGGAACTTCGGTATATATACGTGTACAGCTTTTTATCGTACGGTCGAGGAGGTCTGAGTCACGCAGCCGTTGGCTCTGCCCGGAACAACATTCCATAGCAAACGAGGGTGGATTTTACATGAGGAAGATACTGTACAGGTACGCGTAGGGCGATTGCGAGTTAGATATGTGCCCGGGGTAGTTGCGGCTTGCTGCTTGTTGAACGGCGAGAGGAGTCGGCTACGTGTGGGCGATCTGTCTCCGCCGGGGATACAGCGAGCCAAACAACTCGTAGCGAGGGCCGGCCGGGCGTTGAAAGCCCTGCGAGCTTTGTCATGGTGAGACTTTTCGCGTTGTGCCTACACGGCTGTATGTTCCACAGCGCAGTTCGTAGTATCCCTACCCATAACTAACAAGATGGCGTACGACCCGTCGAGCATAACGTGATGCCACTTTAAATTTCGGCATCATCTGAAATATGAGCACGTCTAGCGTGGCCCCGACGCCCACGCCACCACTGCCCCAGAGATTGTGGTATGGGTACACGATGAGTTAGCTGCTGCATTATGAGGCGTGGCGGCGGTAGTAAGCAATTCACCACTACATTCACTCTTGTAGTATTATACTGGCAGTACAGAAGCGTACGTCCGCTACTTTACCTGTACGAGTACGTATAATACCTCTGTTAAGAACTACTGTAGGACACAATAAGAACACGAGACAAGCTGAGCTCCACGAAGAAATATAAGAACTTCGTAAATGTGGATTGGTACTATTAATAAATCCAAAAAATCCGCGGGCGTCCAGTTAGTTAGGTGACCTGTGTTGTCTCCGGCGTCACCTGCGTTTGTACTGTTTGGCAGTATTATCGGGCGTTTGTGTTGACAGGTTCGGTCGGCTGGTTGACAGTTACGGTCGGCTGGTTGACAGCCCCGGCATCTGGTGTGGCCGTCTGTCTATGTTTCAGTTAAAAAAAGTGACCGTTTGAGGCATTTATAGGTACAGTGGAAGCCAGAAATAGGTGATACGCAAGCAGACTAGCCGAGAATAGGTGTACCTGCGCACTTTGAGCCATTTATAGGTACAATGGGGTGCAGGCCCAATATCAGGCGGCCCAGTAAGCCTTTTCCGGTGTGCAATATTAAGTGTACCTATAAATGGCTCAAAGTGCGTAGGTATACCTATTTTTGGCTAATGCCCTATTATATACAAGGCTTTCCTACGGAGTGGTCTTAATATAGTAAGGCGACGAAAGAAAAACGGGCTACCTCGCCAGCAGCAGAGCGTCAACATAATGCACAGCAGCAGCAGCAGCAGCAGCAGCAGCAGCAGCAAAAAAGACAGAGGCAACTGCACTGCTGCATCTTCACCTAAAACCGAGGAGTGCGGACAAAGCGTTTATTCTGTAGACGAAGAAATAAACTAATAATAATAAACACTGTGCACGTACGTATATACGAACTCTCGTTTATTTCTTACCATGCCACCGCCTGCTGGTCGAATATGTACGTACAGTACCTCCTACATTATTATTAGTACGTACGAGTACTTCTATGCCGGTGTCTTCCTCTTCGTTATATTGTCTTTTTGTCTTTACTCTTTGATTTGGCTCGTGTACTTGTGTTCTCGTACCCGGTACGTTGGCATTTCACTTGCTTTACCCATTCATTTTCGTTTATTTTGTTTGGTTGTTCTCTTTCTCACAGTCTGCGACCACATAATAATATGTTGTATCTCTCTAAGACTAAGAACCAGGACAGACAATGGGTGTACTTGTTATAAGGATTACCTTGGGCTGGGTAATCGATCGATCTTTTACCCCTATAGCTCAGCGGTAATACCCTAACATTTGACGTCGTCGAGGACACGGGTTCGAATCTCACTTCGAACGTTTCTTTTTTCAGAAACGCTTGCGCGTGCGTCCCCAAAAAACACGTCTCCCTGGTTCCCCAGGTATTGAAACGGAGCGGGTAGGTCAACGTACGGCCGTATACGGTACCGACGTCCCAAATATCCCGCCGTTCAGAGGGGGGGAGAGTGTTATAAGGATTACCTTGGGCTGGGTAATCGATCGATCTTTTACCCCTATAGCTCAGCAGGTAATACCCTAACATCTACATGGTCAGGTTCCATCAGGCAATGGATCAGGCGGTGTACGTTCGCCTACACAGCAGTGTACTGCAAAGACCCAAGACTGCTGTTTTTACATATATGTATAGTTATGTTTGTGAAATTTTCGCACTTTTCGCAACTTTTCTCTTCGCGCGAGCGCTTTTCGGCAAAACGCTAAGTACCCCGACACGGGACGCCCGGCCGGACACATTGGTCGAGGTTTGGGCTCGATCCGAGCTCTGTGGCTCGCGTGGCGGGCGCTCAAAGTTTTTTTTTCGGCGGGAGTGGATAAGACGATTTCCCGGGTTTCGCTGCGTGAGGCCCTGTTTATGTTCAGTCGTGTTTTTTTTGTGCGTTTCTTGCCGAGAGACGGGGAGCACACACGAACAACGGCAGCACCACAGAGAGCGTGTTACAAACAGTACAACCTCAATGTTACAACCCTGCTGCCCAGCAGCAGCAGCAGCAGCAGCAGCAGCAGCAGCGGCCATTATATCATGCATGCGCGTGCCTCCGATCCGTGCTGTACCGTGACGAGTTGCTTTGTCGAATCCTGCGATTTTCCGAGTCATGGTATCATACCTGCAGACCGATGCTCATGTACGAATCTCTCCGCTGTCCCGAAATGTAAGAAACTTTTGTTCATCAAAACTATATATAAACTGTCGTTACTTTTCCGGGTAGAGTGATACAACACTGTGCGCCTCGAAGGCAGATCTGTGATGTGCTCTGTTGTTGCTACGAGTAGTTTTGCTTTCATGGGAGCCAGCAATCCGTCACCAAACGACACCACCACCACCACTCTTCTACCCGCTGCTGCTGTTGATGTTGCTGTAGTGCTGTGGCTAGCTGTGTCTATCGGAGCCTACCGTCCATAATCCACACCATCTATCTACCCTTTTCTGTTCTGCTGCTGTGTGTGTAACAGAGCCACGCCCACTCTGACCGGAAATTAATGACCGCTTTTGAATATCACGATACATCATACAACATGCAACGAACACTAGCAACGCCACAGCCCCGGCTAGAAGCACAAGCAGCAAACGTGACTGTGGCGGATCCACCGTATACTGCTGTGGCTATAAATTAGTGGTTGCTTTATCGCAGCAGGCTTGCATCCGTCATCAGGCACCACCATCTCTCTCTCTTCTGCTGCTGTTCTGTTGTTGCTTGCTGCTGTGCTTGCATCATGTATGTGCGACCTGTCGTGTGTCTGACGCGGGCCGCGACAAATAATCGTGTAGTACAGGAAAATGTATCTTTGAAAGTATAGGCAAACGGTCACCATGCACGATTTTATGCTTGAAGGCTTGAGTTCGATCCTTGGCGATGACTCTGGATACTTTTGTTTTTTGTATTGTACGTAACCCAGACCCCCATAATATAAGGCAGGAAGCACACAAAAACTAAGTGGATTTCTTAGGCAGGTATACAATATGATATGCGTATGATACAATATCGCATGCTGTTGTTTTGGTATTAATAGTAGGTTTTCGATTCGCCCTTGTGCCACTCCCCCAGGCACGTCCCGGAGGGGAACCTTGTACATAAGTAGTGGTACGCCGAACTATTCTAGGGCAGCGCCGGTATGGCGGACAAAAACAAAAATACGAAATAATAACCGGGCCACGATCCACACCCTAAAACGCGATCCATTGATCAGGTAAATTGACATACTATATGCCGGCATCCACGCGGAGTCCTTGTAGCAGACAAACACAATACAAAACAAAAATACAGGGCCGGCCACGACGAAGAGGTACGAACGCAGTCATCCACGTACCAAGCGACCCACCCACACCGACCCACCCACCTACGTACGCACCAACTGATCGACACACGCATCAATCGACAGTAGTAGTAGTATTAATAGTAGTATAGTAGTAGTAGTACTGTAGTAGTAGTTAGATATGCTTCATATTACAAGAGTCGATAGTAATCGTATTGTTAGTTTATTACATCATTGTTGTACTCGTACGTGCTTGAACTGAAAACTCCTCATCATGACGATTGCCTCGAAAATTATTTGGCTTTTCGACAACTCACAGCCGACGTGTTTTTCTATTTTTTGTATTTTATAAAAAGCAGCAGCAGCAGCAGCTGTACGTACATACACAGACACGTACAGCAGTAGCAGCAGCAGCAGCAGCAGTAGCAAGCAGCAGCAGGCAGCAGAGGAGAGCACCTGAGCAGGACCTCCCCCCTTGCCCCCCATGTTCTTGTTTCCCTGTGTTACTCTGTCTTGTGTGGTACAGATCACAATGCCGAGATTTGCTTGAAAGTGTCCATGTTGCTGACAGTACGGAGTAGTGTAGTTGTAGTCGTATGGATACTGCTATCAGCAAAAACAAAAAGTGAATCATGCCAAAACGTCATGAATCGTGATTTTGTTTTTGTTCGTTAGGAACGGCTAAAATGTAGAGCATACATCCTGATACCCGCGGGAAGCCCCTAGCGGGTCCAAATGACAACTTTGAAGCCATCGTCTGCATGTACTGGCCTTGCCCAACACGAAGCGGGTGGACCATGGCTTGATTCTATGTCGAGAGTCGAGTTCGACGGTCTGTCGTCGTCCGAGGTGATTTGGAGCAGCGTGTCGATACTGCTGTGAAGTTGAACGAGGAGGCAAATTGCCCCGCGGGAAAATATAATTGTTGAACCTTAGTTGAACGTACAATTTGAGTAAAAAAGAACATGTATGACTGCGACAGCGCAACTAAACCGTAAATATGGTACTCTCTACTTCAACTACACATTTATAGTTTTGTCTATAGCAGACGACTCCAGCTGGCGTATGATACGCACTTTCGCCTCATGGCCATACTACCGAGTACTGTACTGGGCTGCTGTGGGACCGCGTGTAGGCGCAAGGTAGGTATGAATGGGGGCCAGGGATTGGTCGTACTGCTGGCTGAAGTTTTGCCAAGCAAGGATGAGCACCCTCACCAGTGATGTGAACCGAAAATGAAAATGGACTCGGTCGGTTTTTCGGTTTCTCACCGAAAAGTCGGTCGGTTTCGGTCGGTTTTTTATTTTATACCGAAAAAAACCGAAACCGAAACCGAACATTTTCGGTCGGTTTTTCGGTCGGTTTCCCGACTAAACTAGCCAATTGGTCCACGTTTCGATGATTTCGGCGCGCATGTGTTGGCATAATGTGACGAGATGAGATCGTGGTGTGGTGTCAAGTGGCCCTCCTGCAGTACCTGCGTCTGCTGCGCCACACACGGTACAGGCCGACATGCATATTTATAATCTGCAGCCGACAATAGCTACATACAGAAACATGTAACAGCTGTTGCTACGTACAATAAAAAACAGTAGGATAGTAGTATACGAGGGCATTGCTGATGTGTAGTCTAGATACCATGTATGATGTAATGATAGATACATCTTGCACTAAAAGTCGGTTTTCGGTTTGGAAAAACCGAAATAAACCGACCGAAAAAACCGACTTTCGGTTATCGGTTCACATCACTGACCCTCACCAACTGAAAATTGTGGCGGGGAGGGTGTAAACACTATAGTTGGGGAATTAATAGGGCTGTGAGTCGGCACGACTTAAGTCGCCGACTAGTTATTAGTCGGACTAATAGTCAGTCGTGAAACGGAGGGGCCGACTTTCCGACTTATTGGGTTTCCTTAACTGTAGGAAGGCTTTTTTAATGCGGGGTACAGCTTTTAACGTGAATTAATGCGGGCTGAGGATACCCTGAGCCAATCTTATACCCTCACATGCCCTGTGACAGTGCAGCGCACAGCGGGAGGTCCACACACACACACATGGCGGAATAGGCCATCGCTCTCGACGGTGCCGACGTCGTCAGCCCTGGCGCACCCAATGCCAATGCTGAGGGCGGAGATCCCATGGGCGAAGTTGTGCCCATTATCGGCCCGCGGGCCACCTTGGCGAGTGCGCGCGACCCCGAAACGGTGCTCTACCGCTTGAAGCATGAGCAGAGGCGCAGCAAGCCGCTCAGATCCAACAACCCGCTGTGGAAGCTGGCGTTCACCCCATGAATCGTCAGAGTCTACGTCGTATTGTAGCTTTGGGTCCATCGAGTAGGTTCCTACAGTAGTTTAATATTTTTTATGTCTTCGTTTGTTTTTGCGGAAACGGTTTGTCTTTCGTACCAGGTGCGATGTTGTATAATCGATGGTTTAGGACTTGCCGTCGTCATCGAAGCGCGCGTTTCGCGCAAGGTTGGGAGAGACGTTAATAAACGAATAACATCACGGAGGGATCCAAGACCTTTTCATCTGGGGATAATTTTCGCACCGCTATCTTGGTGATGAGTTCGCTTTTTCGCTCGTATCCCCGCCAGATAGTATTGCGACTCAAACAATTGCTGTCCCGTTCCCCTAGTCCGGGGTAGATCTACCTGGTACATGCGTTGTACTTCTCGTTATTTGCGAATTTCTTGTGTAAACTGAAGTTTTTTTGTATTTTTCGTTTGAAACTTATGTGAATCTACAGTAGGTCATAATGTTTGCGCAGTGAAGCCAAATAGCGTTAGTTTTGCCTCCGGCGGCGCCTTCAGCGGGATCCTCCGGAGGCGCCTCCGGCGGGCCCTCCGGGGGCGCCTCCGGCGGGGCCCCCTCGGCCGGGGGGGGCTTTTTTGGCTCGCTTCGCTCGCCTGACTTTAGCCGGCAATTCGGCTGGTTTCGCCAGCCGACTTACTGACTAAAGTCAGCTAGTCGGCGAAGCCGACTAGTGACTAGTTATTAGTCGTGAAATGAAACCGACTCACAGCCCTAGAAATTAAAGCACTTGCTGTCTGTGTGGCCGGCCCGGACCGAGTGATCCGAAAAAAATAATACGTGCAATCAAAGTGATCCGCACGCACAATGAACAAACGTACGTACGACCGGGAAAATCTGCCAAAAACGCAAAATAATCTCTCGGATACGCTGTACCAGGTACGTACGCAGATACGCACAGGCACGGTACGGAGATAGATACATTGTGATAATATACCAGATGCGTATTAAGTAGCGGAGCCATCATCAGGCATGAGCTTTGCTCGCCAGATAGGCTCTCTCGGAGGGTGGATGTCACATGCACGCGGGAGGAGAGAACACTCAGCACAGCGACTGACTTCTTGACGTGGGTCAAGCTTTTGTGTTGTTATCGGGGGAGTGTGGTTATTTCCGCAGCCACTCCTGCTCTGAACGAAGTATTTTTTGTAGGTGATGCGGTGTCTGATTCTTCCTTGTCTTTGTACGTATATGTCGTACACCGGTGTGCATTCTTCACTACGCAGCCGAAGACGGCATCTCGGAACATACTGCTGTAAACCTGGTATGTTTTCCGTAGTTTAGAGTCACAGAAACAAAGGGCAACCACGCGGTGCTGTGCACCAGAACATCGAGAGGGGGGCCAGGGCTTGTCTCGCGTGTGTTCGCTATGCCGCCAGTACAACTGCCAGCTGTTGTCTTATATATCGATGATTTGCTCCAGAAAGAGCTTCCTGCTCTTCTACTCTGAACGTTGTATTTTTTGTAGGTGATGCGGTGTCTGATTCTTCCTTGTCTTTGTACGTATATGTCGTACACCGGTGTGCATTCTTCACTACGCAGCCGAAGACGGCATCTCGGAACATACTGCTGTAAACCTGGTATGTTTCCCGTGGTTTAAAGTCACAGAAACAAAGGGCAGGGGGGACAGGGGTTGTCTCGCGTGTGTTCGCTATACCGCCAGCACAACTGCCAGCTGTTGTTTTATATATCGCCCGCAGCGTGCACGATGCACAACCTGCAGGATAATCGTATGGGACACAGTGCCTTTCTGACGGGCGGCTCAAAAATGCGGCGGATTTTTTTAATGTAGCAAAAACAAATACTGACTTGATTTCACTGTAGTTTCCTTCAATTCTTACAACTAGCTGTGTTCGACCAGCTCCCCCCCTTACATCACAGATTAGCCGGGGAGGGCTCGTAGTGGCGTGTGTGTGGCAATGTCAACCGATGCGTTGCTTGCTTGTGCTGACGAATTGCGGGATATTTTCTGTCTGTTTTCCTCGCCCGTTGACAAAGTACTGGCTCTTTGCTTGTCGCTCACTTAAATGTACTAACGAAGCCCAATGAATTGGTGACCGAAAGCTACAGAAAAAATAAACTAAAGGCGGGAAAGCTTCGAAAGCGGAAAACGTATCTCCAAAATTACGAAAGAAACAGGACACCTTCGAAGCCGGAACAATTTTACAAAGTGCGGCCATAAAAAGAACAAACGACAGCGCAACTATTAATAACACATAAATATTTGTACTCTCTACTTCAACTATTAATAATACACATTTATTTATAGTTTTGTCTATAGACATACTTACTAATATCTCCCGCAGGGATCCCTCATCCCTCGCCTCTCAGAGCTCCCACTTCGAACACCGCCTCCTTTCATTACTTGCTCCTCTCTTTGTTCCGGTATATACTGTAGTTGCGAGGGGCTTCTTCCTCTTTCAGTTTTGGGTTCGTACGGGTGCCCAGAGAGTGCGGCAGCGCGGGCGAGCCCGGCACCATCGCCGCTATGGGAGGGCGCTGGGCAGTAGAGGGGGGGACGGAAGGAGCGCGGTCGCCTTTTTCGTGGCTAGGCGTGGCGTGTCCATCGAGACACGAGGGAAGCATGAAGGGTCGTTGTCTGCGTTGCTGCTTGCTGTATCAATCCAGTATGTCATAATTATAAAGGTCGTTTATTATTGTAAAAGAACATTCAAGCGGTGCTTATTATTCGGAACACACACCAATTTTTTTAATCAGAGAGTGACAGCAAGGCGGTTTGAACACCATCATGCTCGAGCGGGCGAACGAGGGCCACGGTGAGCACCGAGCTTCACGCGATGCGGGCCACGGGGCTCACTGGGGCAGAGAGGTAGTAAAGCTCGACCCGGGCCGAATCGATGGCGAGGTGATCGGGGTGGCTGGAAGCGTCGAGGGTGGCAGAACGCGACAGCAGTCGTTTTAACTTTTTTGTTTTATGAGCGGCGCGATCACGATACGAGTACGAGTTCGTATGCCATTCGAAGTGCTACTGCTGTTACTGCTGTTGTTGCTTGCCGTTTTTGTTCGAGTACGAATACGAGTTCGAGTATAATACGAGTACGAGTACGAGTCGAGTACGATAACTAGTCGAGTACGAGTACGAGTCGAGTACGAGTCGAGTACGAGTCGAGTACGAGTACAAGTAAGTCGTACGTATGTATCATACGTCTTTCTCAGTTTTTTTGTGGATTTTTTTGTTTTGCATTCTTCACAACTTAGCGACCGTGCTGGTGTTGTGCGTTTTCTCTTTCATACAATAAAGTATACCAGGTATACTCGTACAAAGTACGAAGTACTTCGTACTCGTAATATTAATAGTGTTGTACTACCACACATACTCACGAAACATGCACAACTCACACACCCACAGCAGACAGCGCAGCGCCGTGCCGTGAGCCGTGTTGCTGTGCTTTCTCTTTCGAACGCACAGCTTTGTCGTCATGAACCATGGAGCTATTGTGCACCCCGAGCATGTTTTGCATGCATGTCAAGTCCGCCGTTTGTTTGCTGCACCATGAACCTCTTGGCATTTTCAAGTCGCGGTGCCTGCACTACATCATGGGGGCCTCTTCTGTACCCCTTTCCTTGCGCGAGCGTAGCGGGCGGCGTCAGCCGCCGGCGAAGCGGAGCCCTTGTATATATCACCTACATCGCATAGTAGGTAAAGCAGTGCATGCAATGTTTGCCGTGACTGATTGCAAATCTATCCATAGTCGACTATTAACCTATCCAAAGACGATGCCCGACTTTAATTAATGGCACAACAACGCATTTCGATGGATTCGAGTATAGAATCAGCCAGTACTCACCATGGGTGGTGGCCACTGTCAAGAGTAGTGAACCTAGTATCCTGGTGAGCCGCATGGTCTTTGCGGCAGCTCCCTTCTTCAATGATATCGAGGGCGGCAAGTGAAAGGGATAGCAGTCGGTTAAACAGGCGAGGAATCGACGGACCTGGCTGTCGGCTCAGATGGCGCTAGCTAGTACACAGCAACGGCCAGCAGCGCGTGTGCCTGGTGTACAGTTACATGAAGAAGACCAGAACTGTCAACACCGGCAAGGGCCATATATTACCTCTAACCAGTGCATGACAACACATACATGCTGAGGTAAAAGTCAAACATTAACTTACTGAGGTTCGTCACCCGAAAACATGATTAAAGGGAACAACGCCATGGCTTAGGACACCTAATAAGAAACATGCAATAAGAAAGCCAGGCTGATATTTAGATGAAAATAAGAAATTCGAGACTCGTTATCTTGGAATTAGTGTAGAAAGCACCCTACCTCAAATAAGAAATCCAGCCTGGACCAGATTTCCTGTTTCTTATTACGTGTCCTGTACTGTATACAAAAACCACGGTACAAAACAAAACTGCCCTGCAGGGAAGTTTGTGTTACGGGCCAACCTTCGGCCGAAGCATATAGGGTTGGAGCCAAAATCAGGGACACGCGGTCACTTTGGTGCCAACAACAGGTACACACTAAAACCAAGTACATATCACACGCCAGGACACCTGTCATTGGCCAGCCTCGCATCGTACCTGATTTTGGCATGAAACGGTCAGGTACACCTGGGTTTGTCTACTTTGTCCAGCTTTTCAACTGATTTTGCACTATTCTGAGCCAATCAGAGGCCACACCCGACACGAAGACATCACCACCCTACGTATTATATGTACATATCATATGTCATACGACCCGCCACAACGACATGCAGAACATTATATGATACGCGGGTATATAGCACAGTGGATACATACTGTCGTTTGTTTGTCACACCCCGCGTCGAGGTCGGCTCAGTTTCTGGTGTAATATGTACAGCAAAGGCACTTCGTGCCGCCGTGTGCAAGCGGTTCCTCGAGGATGGCCATAGCTTTAAAGCTAGCAACGAGGGAGGGCGCCATACGTACTGTTGCCATGTATCTGACTGGTGTATTATTCACATCTTGCTAGGCCTCTTCCCGCTTCCCGCTATTTTTCCGCTGCTTGCTGACATGCTGTTTGCAGACACGGTACGGAAAGCGGCCAGTTCAATCCCAAATTAACTCGTGTTTGGCTGGTATGCTATCAATGTGGCTACTATGTATGATATATATACCTGTCGTAAGAGTGAGTGTAATCACGAAAGCAATGAAAGCATACCTGATACGACAGAGAATATTGAACTACTGTACTGGTGGCCTGAATACTCGGAATACTCGGAGAATTTTTCGATCTTGTTTTTTCCATCCCATTTATTATCTTCGCACTTCTGTCTTTCTCCCTCCCTACGAAGTCGTAACTCAGATCCGGGGTCACAAAATAGGCTCCTCTCCCTCCTCCCCTGCGACGCTTCTTGCATTGATTCTTATCGCACAGAGAGGGTTCAGCCTTCCCAACGCTCGTCGATCTTCATCGAATTTCGCTAACTCACGCTCTCGCGTTTTCCGCTCGTAGTCAAGATATAGTTTTGCGAGAAAAGGTCCTTACGTATACTCGTATACGAGTATGCACTCGGGGGGACTCGAACTCCCGATATTGACTCTAACAGGCTTTGTGATTACCTGCCAGCCCACCAGGGCGACCGGCTAGGGCATATGCAGTACTGAAGGCCCCAATAGTCCGAGTACTGGGAGTATGATAAGTAATTATCCTTGAGTATTCGGTCGCCCCGACTGTCTAGTGGTAACCTCAAACGCTACTAAAAGTTGATGTCCGGTGTTCGAATCTCACGTGGGTCGGGCTTTTGAGTTTATTTGCAAAACTAAAACAAAAAAAGGAATCAACTGCTGACAGCGCCTAGTAGCGTGGGTAGGCACAATTCGATGCGAGTCGACGAGGGAAGAAACGCTGAAGTCTTCTCGCGATACAAATGCAAGGCAAGAGCCATAGTGGGGGAGGAAGGAGAGGAACCTTCTTTGTGACCCCGGATCTGAGTTACTATGTAGTGATGCTAGGTATAGAAGGACAGGGTATCCCTAGCCAGGTCAGCCTATGGAACGGGTACTCGTTGGTACTCGCGTGTGTTGATTGCGTAGAGATAGAAGGAGAGCAGGTATATTCCGTTTTTGCGTGATGAACGACTGAGAAG
>MEHQ01004575.1:83118-236490 GCA_008828725.1 Saccharina japonica | reverse complement strand
CCAGAGAGAGAATGTTTCAGGTTTTTGACATGAGGAAATTCACTTTTCTTTAAAAAGTGTTTTCATGGTGGAGGTGAGATTCGAACTCACGGCCAGCAACTCATGTCCTGCCGACGACGCCAAGTGTAGGAAGCTAGGTATAAGAGGACAGGGTATCCCTAGCCAGGTCAGCCTATGGAACGGGTACTCGTTGGTACTCACGTGTGTTGTTTGCGTAGAGATAGAAGAAGAGCAGGTTTATTCCGTTTTCGCGTGATGAACGACTGAGAAGGCAGGTGAGATGGCTAAAAGCCATCGGGAACCATCCCTGGTTCCCACCTAAGATACCGCCTTCCAAGTACTACCAATACGATTATTATACCTGATACCAGGTATTTACCAAACGTTTCCACATCATGCCAGCAGTACCATAACACTACCAGGGAGGAGAGATAAAGGGAGGGCGAAGATAATGAATGGAATGGAAAAAAAACAAAAAAAAAACAAGCAGTACCCGGAGTACAAACATATAAATTACTCGGAGTACTCCGAGTATCGGGAGTATTGAACACCGAAATACTTCAGCATTCGAGTAAAACACTCTGAGTAATACTCTAACCCGGAGTACCTCGGAGTATATTATCCCGAAACACTCCGAGTATTACTTATAACCCGGAGTATGAAACCCTGAAATGCTCCGAGTATTGAAAGTACTAGGAGTACGATATGCCGAAATACTTCGAGTACTCAAAGCAAGAGCAGTACAGGATCCCTAAATATTTTATTGATAGTACAGAAACTATTCCGGAGTATCGAACCCCAACATACTCGGAGTAGAGCAGTATTTCGGGGTTCAGTACTCCGAGATACTGCTTGTACTCGGAGTATTTCGGGTATGAACACTGTCGATACTGCTTGTACTCGGAATATATAGGGGTTCGATACTCTGGAATACTGATGTACTCCGAGTATTTTGGCGATACTCCGGAGTACTTTCTGTACTCGAAGTGTTTAGGGATCCTGTACTGCTCGTACCTTGAGTATTTGGGTATTTCGTACTTTTAATACTTTCAAAACTCGAAGAAATTCAGGGTTTCATACTCCGAGGTACAAATAATACTCGGAGTATTTCGTGGTGATATACCTGGTACTCAGGGTTAAAGTATTACTCGGAGTATTTTACTCGAAGGCTGAAGTATTCCGGTGTTCAATACTCCCGATACTTGGAGTACTCTGAGTAATGTAGATGTGTGTACTCCGACTACTGCTTGTACTCGAGCATTAGTACTGCTCATGCTCCCAGTACTCGGATTATTTGGGCCTTCAGTGCTGCTCATACTCGAAAGTCTCCAACGCTTTTGGCCACCAGTACTCTAATACTCTCAGTACTCGGAGTACGAAAAAATACTCCACAACTTGGAGTATCGCCGTGGAAGTCGACGAACCAATTGTCGAGCCAGACCAATTACTCGGAGTATCGAGTATACTCGAAGCATTTGTGCAATATTGAACAGATGCTCCGAGTACCTTGGAGTAAAGTAAGGAGTATTGGAGAAAAAACAACTCAGGTACTTCGTGTACTAGGAGTATTTCGGGGTTCGATACTCCGGGATACTGCTCGTACTCGGAGTATTTTCCGGGTATGAACACACTCGATACTGCTTGGACTCGGAGTATTTCGGGGTCCGATACTGCGGGTACTCCTTGTAATCCGAGTATTTGGGGCTTCAGTACTGCTCATACTCCAAGTACTCCGAGTATTCAGGCCGCCAGTACTCTAGTACTCTTAAGTACTCGGAGTACGAAATGTACTCGATACTCGGAGTATACTCGTAGTGCGATGTACGTTCGGAGCATATTTGCATCATTTTAAAGACTCGGCCGCCATTCGTTCCTGGTTCTGGGAGCATGTGACTGGCCTTTATAGCATTTCAAAATTCACAGATGGCCCCATTACCTCCGAGTATAATAAGAGTATTTTCGAGAAACAAATACTCCAGGTAATTTATGTACTCGCAGTCTTTCGGTGTCCACTACTCTCGATACTCGGAGTACTCCGAGTATAATTTAGATGTTTTTACTCCGAGTACGGCTTGTTCTCGAGAATAAGTACTGCTCATACTCCCAGTACTCGGATTATTAGGGCCTCCAGTACTGCTCATACTCCAAGTACTCCAAGTATTTGGGCCACCAGTAGTCTAATACTCTCAGCACTCGAGGTACGAAAAATACTCGATATTCGGAGTACACTCGGAGTATCGAGTATACTCGGAGCATCTGTTTAATATTGTTACGCTACCTGGTTCCCGATGCTCGTATTTATATATACCTGGTACGTATGTGACTATCGTTTGCTATACCAGTGTGTGTTGTCTTCACATTAAACCTGTTATTTCTACCCAACCACATCAGTACACCCAGTGTTAATCCTGGTTCCTAATCCTAGAGAGATACAAATTGTGTGGTCACTAGAGGTAGGACCCTGATTTCAATTACCCGGGTACCCGGCGGGTATACCCGTCAGGGTCCTACCCGTTTGACGGGTAGGGTCCGAGCTCATTACCCGCGGGCAGTTGGAGCCTTCAGGGTAATTGGGTCCTCGGGAACCGGGTATCCAGGTACCGGCGGGTTTTCGGGTACCCGCGGGTAATTGGTATTCCCGGTTGATTATGCCTGTACAATACCTTTAGGAAACCCCTTCAAAACACACAATCGCACCTCCCAACCACAAAACCATCAACTTGCTACACACAACGCTAAAGGGGACGCACACAGCACCCGGCAGTATGGCGGCCCCTACACTAAAATCAAGTAAAAATATCCACACTAATTTCAAGATATTTTTTACACTGATTTTAAGATATTATTTTCTGTACTAAACTTAAGATATGTTTTTCAAAGAGTCCCAAAAAAGTGGAAAAAAAATGGATCTCCGGTCAGAATCGAAAATGACCTATTACTTGGGGAGATATCCGTTTCCACACTAATTTCAATATGAAAGCTCAGACGTTTGTACAAGAAAAAAAATGGGAAATGGCCACTGCTGCACGTATTATACGTACGTGCTAAACAAGGGCTCCGCATCGATGCCGGCATTTTGTTTTGTCCGCTCTACGTACGTGCTGCTATTTTCTGGACTGCTGATGATGCTGTTGCTGCTGTAGATGGGTTATATTCTACTATTAATACTACTGCTGTACGTACTGCTGTGGTGCGGTATACTGATCTCCCACTACTGTTGCTGAAGTGGGTGGGTGGATCCGCTTTGTATTTTTTTGTCGGCTCGTACAAGGGCTCTGCGTGGATGCCGGCATATATATATAGTGTGTCAACTTACCTGATCTATCTGCAGATTGCGTTATATCGGGTGTGGATCGTGGCCCAGCTATTGTTTGGTATTTTTGTTTTTGTCCGCTATACTGGCTCCGCCCTGGCGTGTAGTTCGGAGGACCACTTCGTACATTATGTATTAGCGCCTGCTGCTGAACCATCGCTGGACAGATCATCCAGTAGGACTGGTGTTAATTGTTGCTGTACTACATCCGTCGCACCCGCCGCCGCTGGGTCGACCGCGCACCCGCCGCCACGTGGTCGGTCGACCGTGCACCCGACGCCACTCGGTCGACCGCGGCGGCCTCGGGCCGCCCTCATCGACCGCCCGCCGCTGCCGCTCGCTCGGTCGCTCGCCCGCCGTCGCCCTTGTTTTCATTTGTATCACTACTTTCCGATATGATATGCGATATGTAGCGGGTCGGAAAATATGCACTGCAGTCTTCTAATAAGGGGGAGACCGTGAACCGTCGCCGCCATACGTGATACATCTAGTTTTAGTTTTTTCGCGCATTCAAACCCATCATAACACGCCTGCGCAATGGAGCAATACACGAGGAGGATACTTTAGGCGGCTTGTGTATCGAGTCAACAATCAAAACTGTTTGTACAGGTCGTTTCGGTTATAGAACAGCAGTAGTACGGTAGGAGAGCGCAACATCTTCCACTCAATTTTGTTTTTCGTGGCACTGAAACAGGGAGCAAAACCTAAAAAAAAAGCCGGGTACCCGCCAGCTACCCGCCGGGTAATGCCGGGTACCCGTTTACCCGGGTACCCGCCAAACTGGCATTACCCGGCGGGTAGGGTAGGGTCCGGCCTCCAAAATTTGGCGGGTACCCGTTTTTGACGGGTACCCGCAGGGTCCTACCTCTAGTGGTCACCGACTGTGAAACAGAGAAAAACCAAAAAATATTAAACCCAAATTAATGGGTAAAGTAAGTGAGATGCTAACAACGTATCGTGTACGAGAACACAACGGCACGAGCCGAACCGAAAAAAAGAACAAAAAACAAATACAAATAATTATGAAATGAAACATAATACAAATGACGCAGGGAGACAGAGACGCCGCTAGAAGAAAAGGATTCGTGCCCAAAAGGAACAGATAACTGCTGCACGGACGAAGCAAGACGAAGAAGAGGAAGACACCGGCATAGCGAAGTAACAAAAGGAGAAACAAGGCAAAAAGCAAGAAAGACGACACTAAAAGAGAGGAAAAGAGAAACATCGTTCTCAATGCGATGATACTAAAAAGTTCCCGCCTCTGCTACAAAACCCATACGGGGACCATGTCACACCTTCTGTGCCCTCTCCTTCCTACTCTTACCGATAGCGGTGCCAGAAGCCAGTGCTACATGTACCTCTGCCGCGCCCACCCCAGTAAACAACTCAACGAGAAACAAACAAACAAAATAATACAAATACGAACGTATAATAATATAATCCTAGGGCGTAGTCGAACCGAGTATAAAATACAAATGTTTCACAGATGCTCCGAGTACCTTGGAAGAAAGTAAGGAGTATTTGAGATAAAATACCTCAGGTACTTCGTGTACTGGGAGTATTCCGGGGTTCGCTACTCCGGGATACTGCTCGTACTCGGGAGTATTTCGGGTATGAATACACTCGATACTGCTTATACTTGGAGTATTTCGGGGTCCGATACTGCGGGTATATTCTTTGTACTCCGAGTATTTGGGTCTTCAGTACTGCTCATACTCCGAGTACTCCGAGTATTCAGGCCGTCAGTACTCTAATACTCTTAAGTACTCGGAGTACGAAATGTACTCGATACTCGGAGTATACTCGGAGTGTGAAGTACGTTAGGAGCATCTTTGCATCATTTTTTGAACTTGGCCGTTATTCCTCCCTGGTTCTGGGAGCATCTGACTGGCGTTTATACCATTTCAAAATTCACAGATGGTCCCATTACCTCCGAGTATAATTGGAGTATTTTCGAGAAAAAGATACTTCAGGTAGTTTGTGTACTCTCAGTATTTCGGTGCCCAATACTCTCGATACTCGGAGTACTCCGAGTAATTCAGATGTTTTTACTCCGAGTACTGTTTGTACTCGAGTATAAGTACTGCTCATACTCCCAGTACTCGGAGTATTTGGGCCTTCAGTACTGCTCATACTCCAAGTACTCAGAGTATTTAGGGCACCAGTACTCGAATACTTTCAGTGCTCGGAGTACGAAAAATACTCGATACTCCGAGTATACTCGGAGCGTCTGTGGAATATTTCACAGATGACCCGAGTACCTTGGAGTAAAGTAGGGAGTATTGGAGATAAAATACTTTAGGTACTTCGTGTATTCGGAGTATTTCGGGGTTCGAGACTCCGGGATACTGCTCGTACTCGTAGTATTTCGGGTATGAACACTCTCGATCCTGCTTGGACTCGGAGTATTTCGGGGTCCGATACTGCGGGTACTCCTTGTACTCGGAGTATTTGGGGCTTCGGTACTGCTCATACTCAAAGTACTCCGAGTATTAAGGACGCCAGCACTCTAATACGCTTAAGTACTCGGAGTACGAAATGTACTCGATACTCGGAGAATACTCGGAGTGTGAATTCTATTATTAATAGGAGCATCTTTGCATCATTTTAAAGACTCGGCCGTCAATCGTCCCAGGTCCTGGGAGCATGTGACTGTCGTTTATAGCATTTCAAAATTCACAGATGCTCCCATTACCCCCGAGTATAATTAGAGTATACTCGGAGCATCTGTGGAATGTTTTAATGTTTTTTTTTATAATCGTTTGACACGAAATCCGAAACTTCAAGTTTTGAAACACCGGAAGTTCAAAACCACGTGCCCAACATGGAACATTAACATTTCGAAAGTCTACGTACGTGTATATCTTACGTACAATTGTTTCTTGTAATCAGAGTATTTCGGGTATGAAAACTCTGGATACTGCTTGCACTCGGGGTATTTCCGGGTTCTTGAAAACTCCGAGCATACGAAGTACCTGAAGTATTTCATCTCAAATACTCCGTACTTAAATACAAGGTACTCGGAGCATCTGTGCAAGGTTTGTTCGCTAACCCACCCTTCCAATAAACACTGGCAGCAACTATTAGCGCAGGTCTTGGAGTCGCTACGTACATCGAGCGGTTTCTGCACTAACCGTAGAAATCAGTTATTAATATTAATCGTACAACCGAGGTACTATACAACTATCAACAAGGGCTCCGCATGGACCCCGGCTGTTTATATTTGGTGTCTGCTATATAGTATCATATGTATCACTGTAGTAGTGACACTGGCTGTACTACTATAATATTAACATTTCATTGCAGCTGTCGGTCGCCCCGGTGGGCTAGCAGGTAACGACGAACCCTGTTAAAGTCAAGATCGATTGTTCGAGCCCCCCCGAGTGCATGCTTGTACGTAGGGACTTTTTTCTCGCGAAAAACATGTTGAGTAGCGGAAAGCGCGAGGACGTGAGTTGGCATAATTCGATGGGAATCGACGAGCGTTGAAAAGGCTGAACCCTCCGCGCAATAAAAATCAAGGCACAAACCGTAGTGGGGGAGGAGGGAGAGTAGCCTACTTTGTGACCCCGGATGTGAGTAACGACTACGAGGGAGGGAGAGAAAGACAAAAGTGCGAAGATAATAAATGGGATAGATTCCTGTTTCTTATTTAGGACTTTTTCTCGCAAAAACAGGTCTTGACTAGCGGAAAGCGCGAGAGCGTGAGTTAGCAAAATTCGACGATGATCGACGATCGTTGGGAAAGCTGAACCCTCTGCGAGATAAAAATCAAGGCAAGAACCGTAGTGGGGGAGGAGGGAGAAGAGCCTACTTGGTGACCCCGGATCTGAGTTACGACTACGTACGGAGGGAGAAAGACAGAAGCGCGAAGATAATAAATGGGATAGAAAAAAAACAAAACAAAAAACATATCTTGTGTCCCCCAACAGTTTGACCAATACGAACTGCAACATCTCAGCGAATCGATGTCTTGGAGCCTGTTGGGAACGCCTATACGACCCAGCAAGAAACAGTCACAGTCTGCTGTGGATGAAACACTCATTCGGCTTATACATACACGCGCTCTTGGTTAACGCTAAAAGGCATGAACAAGGCGAGGGTCGAAACGCGTCTCGTCAAAATATACACTTCTCCTCCTACTGCTGTAGTGCTGTATCGACAACACTTACAGCAATAATATATAGTACGTATAATATGTATGTATATCCCAGTCGCCCCGAAACCGGGCGATAGTGGATTTGGTATTTGGAACACCCTGCTTCCGCTTGGTGTGCGTTTAGATTGTTTTCAGCATGATGGCATTCATCTACTACTGCTGTAGGGATTGACCAAGCACTGCTTACGGCCATCCATGCAAGTTATGATATTTCATCTGCACTATATACTCGCTATATAAGTTGTGACTCACACAAGGTTGGGAATTGGGCTGATGATGTTGGGATCTTCTGCTTGATACCCGTTGCGTGTGGCTTTGCCAGAAGATGTCTTGTGTCAAAAAAGGGGGCGAACCAAGGCAAGCGGTTCCACGAACAGACCCACCACGAAAATTAAAACGCCTGGCAATTATTACAACGATGTATCGTCATTTCATACATATTCAACGATATACAGCAGTAGTACTGCCTGCTGTGGTCTGCTGTACCTGAGTTTTCATAGTTTTTATTAGACTGGAGCTACATGTATACCTGGTAGGGATGTACATCAACTCTTTTTCGGGGTTGATTTGATTGTTGATTAATTTGTCCAAATCGTGTTGATTTAATCATGATTAGTTGATTAATATCAACACAATCACCTGCGCGATGATGTGATTAATAATCATGATTATCGGTTGATTG
This sequence comes from Saccharina japonica, assembly GCA_008828725.1. NCBI lineage: Eukaryota > Phaeophyceae > Laminariales > Laminariaceae > Saccharina > Saccharina japonica. The sequence goes on along the minus strand of MEHQ01004575.1, from coordinate 228,336 downwards.
TTGATGGTTTTCACGGTTACACCACAAAACGCCTCTTTTTGAATAAAAATAATCAACTAATCATGATTAATTTCAACAATCAACTAATCATTGATTAGTTGATTTGTGGCAATGTGCGCCGGGAAAAACATTTTTTACGGTTACATCACAAAACACCCCTTTTTTATTCAAAAATAATCAACTAATCATGATCATGTTCAATAATCAACTAATCATCACTAGTTGATTTATAATCAACAATCAACAAGAATTAATCACAGCACGTGATTAAAATTAATCACCAAAAATAATCATAATCAACACGTGATTATGAGTTGATGTACATCCCTAATACCTGGTATAATACTACAGACGAGGAGAGACAACAAGCTGGTTGAAGTATACCTGGTACAGACAGGTATTTGTCGTACGTCCGCACGATCACGGGGTATTTCATATGCGCGCGTATGATACCGTGTCGTATTCCTTGAAGGGTTCCGGATGCCCTGCTGGTGCTGGTGCTATTATCACATCTCGAAATTCTTCATTTCGAATATAATCGTCTACAGAAGAAGCGGAAGAGAGCGCGGACATGTATATGTACTAACAAACTGGCAGACGACCTGGCGTGTGTATTACAAGAACGGTGGGAATGAGGAGCGTGACAGACGCCTTCAAGTGGTCAAACTCCTAACTGCATTAAGCTACTGCGTTGGCGGCTCTTGTCTTTTTGCTGTGTTCCTGCAATTAATTGTCATTGATGAGATCGTTTTTTATTCTAAGCGATTTGGGTCAGCACATAAACCTTTTTTTACTGACCGGCAGGTAATTGATGGGTGTGCGTGGTGGGTGAGAGATTTACTGGGTTGGTCGGTTGGTCCCTCGGCTGGTAGTCCCACAATCACCAACACCACCCACCAACATTTACTGTTAATTAAGCGATGCGTGTCAGCGCAAAAACCTTGTACGAGTACAGAGAAAAATGTACCAGTAAACAAATACATCTGAATCATTTCATAATTCGTTTTTGTTGTATGATCTTTTTGCTCGTATTTTGTAAAATCTGTATCAGGTATCAGGTCGGTTGGTCCCTGGGCTGGTAGTCCTACAATCACCAACACCACCCACCAACATTTATTGTTAAGCGATGCGTGTCAGCGCAAAAACCTTGTACAGAGAAAAATGCAAACTAAGAAATCTGAATCATTTCAGAATTCGTTTTTATTTGTATTGTCTTTTTGCTCGTATTTCGTAAAATCTGTATCATTTCAGAAATCGTGTTTTATTGTCTTTTTGTTTTCTGCATCTCTCAGCAGCAGCAGCAGATAAGAAATGGGATGGAAAAAAAAAACAAAATGCTGCTGCTGCTGAACGAGTGCGTACCAGGAACCACCACCAAACCACGGGACGAAGCCACCACCAACCACCACCAGCCACTACGAGCAACAACAACTTCTGGTGCTCCTGCGGCTCGTGGGGCAGGGGTGGTGGCGGTGGTGGTGATGGTCGTCGTTGTGGTGTTTGCTGGTGATGGTGGTGTGTGTGCTGTGTGCGATGATGGTCTTCCTCTTCTCGTCCGATCATCACCGTTGTTGCTCTACTGCCGAGAAATGTGGTCTTCAGTTTCAACCCTTGACAGCCTTGACATGCCGTGACTGTCACCAAACAACTAGTTTTTAGTGTGGAACACGCCACCCTACACCCTTGACAGCGCATGTTTTGCCTTGCTTGACATGTCTCCTCATCGTTGCTATATACTACTGCTAGTTTGCTCTACTGCCGAGAAATCCCAGTGACACAATTTGGTACTGGCAACAGTTTAGGGCAGTCACTACCGCCTAGCTCTCCGATCTCGGCACGGCTTTCGACACGAATAGCACAGGACGGTCGGCACAAATAGCGGGCCTCTATCAGTCCCGAGCGTGTCTGAATCGGTTCAGTGTACGCGTCGCGCGCCAAAAAAAAGCAAAGCGAACGAAGTGCGAAGTGCAGACGAAGTGCAGACGAGCAGACAGACGAGCAGACAGACAAACCTCAATATTAAGGATTCTTTAAATAAAGCCACGCTGCGGCAGCTTTCAGAACTGTTTTTTGTCCGTTTGTGTCCGTTCGCGACCAGGGGGGTACACCCCCACGGGCACATACCCAACCATTATGAAGAGCATCTATTGATGCTTCGAAGGGCTGCGCCCTTCTCAGCATCAATATCTCCTCATTACAAGAACGGTGGGAATGAGGAGCGTGACAGACGCCTTCAAGTGGTCAAACTCCTAACTGCATTAAGCTACTGCGTTGGCGGCTCTTCTCTTTTTGCTGTGTTCCTGCAATTAATTGTCATTGATGGGATCGTTTTTTATTCTAAGCGATTTGGGTCAGCACATAAACCTTTTTTTACTGACCGGCAGGTAATTGATGGGTGTGCGTGGTGGGTGAGAGATTTACTGGGTTGGTCGGTTGGTCCCTCGGCTGGTAGTCCCACAATCACCAACACCACCCACCAACATTTACTGTTAATTAAGCGATGCGTGTCAGCGCAAAAACCTTGTACGAGTACAGAGAAAAATGTACCAGTAAACAAATACATCTGAATCATTTCATAATTCGTTTTTGTTGTATGATCTTTTTGCTCGTATTTTGTAAAATCTGTATCAGGTATCAGGTCGGTTGGTCCCTGGGCTGGTAGTCCTACAATCACCAACACCACCCACCAACATTTATTGTTAAGCGATGCGTGTCAGCGCAAAAACCTTGTACAGAGAAAAATGCAAACTAAGAAATCTTAATCATTTCAGAATTCGTTTTTTTTGTATTGTCTTTTTGCTCGTATTTCGTAAAATCTGTATCATTTCAGAAATCGTGTTTTATTGTCTTTTTGTTTTCTGCATCTCTCAGCAGCAGCAGCAGATAAGAAATGGGATGGAAAAAAAAAACAAAATGCTGCTGCTGCTGAACGAGTGCGTACCAGGAACCACCACCAAACCACGGGACGAAGCCACCACCAACCACCACCAGCCACTACGAGCAACAACAACTTCTGGTGCTCCTGCGGCTCGTGGGGCAGGGGTGGTGGCGGTGGTGGTGATGGTCGTCGTTGTGGTGTTTGCTGGTGATGGTGGTGTGTGTGCTGTGTGCGATGATGGTCTTCCTCTTCTCGTCCGATCATCACCGTTGTTGCTCTACTGCCGAGAAATGTGGTCTTCAGTTTCAACCCTTGACAGCCTTGACATGCCGTGACTGTCACCAAACAACTAGTTTTTAGTGTGGAACACGCCACCCTACACCCTTGACAGCGCATGTTTTGCCTTGCTTGACATGTCTCCTCATCGTTGCTATATACTACTGCTAGTTTGCTCTACTGCCGAGAAATCCCAGTGACACAATTTGGTACTGGCAACAGTTTAGGGCAGTCACTACCGCCTAGCTCTCCGATCTCGGCACGGCTTTCGACACGAATAGCACAGGACGGTCGGCACAAATAGCGGGCCTCTATCAGTCCCGAGCGTGTCTGAATCGGTTCAGTGTACGCGTCGCGCGCCAAAAAAAAGCAAAGCGAACGAAGTGCGAAGTGCGAAGTGCAGACGAAGTGCAGACGAGCAGACAGACGAGCAGACAGACAAACCTCAATATTAAGGATTCTTTAAATAAAGCCACGCTGCGGCAGCTTTCAGAACTGTTTTTTGTCCGTTTGTGTCCGTTCGCGACCAGGGGGGTACACCCCCACGGGCACATACCCAACCATTATGAAGAGCATCTATTGATGCTTCGAAGGGCTTCGCCCTTCTCAGCATCAAATATCTCCTCATTATTAATATTAATAGTTTACTTTGTTTTCATCATCCCATTCATTAGCTTTGCCTTTTCTTTCTCTCTCCTTCCCATTATAATGAGGAGCTAGCGATGCGAGAAGGCCGCAGGCCGACGAGCATCTATTAGATGCTCTTCTATAACGGGTCATGTATGCGGGTGTGGGGGTGTACCCCTGCTCACGAACGGACACAAACGGACAAAAAACAGTTCTGAAAACTGCCACAGCGTGCCTTTATTTACTGGACTGCTTAATATTGAGGTTTGTCCTTCGTTTGTCCAGCGTCCGTTCGCTTTGCTTTTGGCATGCGACGCGTACACCGAACCGATTCAGACGCGCTCGGTGATAGACGCCCGCTATTTATGCTTAAAGTCTGGTACTGCTCGTGTCGAAAGCGGTGCCGAGATCGCAGAGCTAGGCCATAGTGACTGCCCTAGCTAACTCTTACCAGAGGAAATTGTCACTGGGATTTTATATTCAACATCCGCGCTCTGTCAGGCAGCAAGCAACACCACCAAACCCACCAACGCCCTCCCCGCCCCACCATCACCACAATCACCACACCACCGCTACCACCATCACACCACCAGCTATATAGAAGCTTCCCAGGCTTGATGGTGATGGTAGCTGCAGCAGGTGGTGATGGTGATGATAGATCGTGGTGGTGGTGGCTGCAGCAGGTAGGTGGTGATGGTGATGATCGATCGTGATTGTGTCGAGCTTGACGATGATCGTAGGAGAAGAGGAAGAGCGTTAGCACACACGCAGACTAGCAACTAGCACCACCACCACCACCACCACCACCACCACCACCAAACACAATCACTACCATCACCACCCGCACCGCCACTACGACCTAGTAGCTATATGGAAGATGCACAGTCGTGCAATAGCCCTGTCCTGGTGGTGTTGGTGTGGTGGCAGCATGTGTTGTGGTGGTGTGATGGTGTGGCTTGCCTTTGTTGTGCTCTCCTCTCTAGAGAACGCAGGTACCACCACCAGCAACACGGAAAAAGGACAGTAGTAGTACCAGCAACCATCACCACCACCACAAACACCACAAACACCACCGCCACCAGCCGAGCAACAGGAGCACGAGAAGCTTGTTGTTCGTGGTGGCTGGTGTTCGTGGTTGTAAGCTTGCTGAGCTCCATCGTAGTTCGTGCTCCCAGCCTCCTCGATACATGGTAGGTGATAAGTCACACCAGACCACCGCCGGGCATATATTCCTGGTACGTACTCGTACAGCAGCAGCAGCATTGTATTGTATTTATTTATTTTTCTATCCGATTTTACATATATTCCTGGTACGTATTCGTACAGGAGCAGCAGCATTGTTTATTTGTTTTTTTTTCTATCTGATTTTTCATCTCAAAGTGAAATGCCGTGTATATATATGTTTTTTTTTCACGTATATAAAATATATTTGTGATGTGTTTTTACAAGGTTTTTGCGCTGACGCGCATTGCTTAACAAGAAATGTTGGTGGGTGGTGTTGGTGATGGTGGGACAACCAGCCCCTGGGGGATCAACTGACCCACGCAGTTACTCTCTCACCTACAACCCACAACGTACAACCTGTACTTGCCCATGAACCAAAAAAGGTTTCTGTGCTGACACAAATCGCTTAAAATACAAAAATATCAAATCAATGACAATTGCAGGAACACAACAGCTCTATACGAGCTGGGCCAGCCAAAATGTTTTTATACCAGATTGGCCATGCCCCGGCCAATTTAACGAATTTGGACCTGGAATTTACACACAGGGTAGACATTGTACTAATCAACACACTTGCGGCCTGCCCTTTTTTTTCCTTTTTTTTTCCTCGAGAGAGATACGACGATCCAAAAATCGAAAAAAATCCAAAAGCGATCAAAACTACTTGGAAAAAACAAAAACAAAAAACAAAGAGGCCAGGCGGCAGGTAGTTTTGCACGTACGGTTCAAAGACGCGGTTAAAATGTCAGAGTAAAACTCTCAAAAATTTGTCGGGGCATGGCGGAAATACCATTTTTCCGTAATTACTTGACTTACATATGGAATCGAGTTTTAGGCATATCTCCTGACGAGTGGCGAATTGGGCAACGAGACTTACGAAATTATAACAAAAAAATGTTTATTTCGCGTTTTCGCGGATATCTCGGCGAGATCGAGTCGATAAAAACATAGATACATAATTTTACATATATATACGTTTTTTTTGCACAAGCACTGGGATGTCAGGGTTAGCGCTTCAAATTTTTGTAACCTAGTTCGCAGTGGTTCACGAGATACGACTTTAGGAAGCTTTGTAAGTTTTTTGGCTGGCCCAGCTCGTATATATACCAGGTATACCCCAACCAGCTTGTCTCTCCTCGTCTCTAGGAGTAGTATGATACCAGGTATACAGGTAGTTCCAGCTAAAGAACAAGTGAAAAACCCAGGTACAGCAGACAGCAGCAGTGTGTGGTACGGTACATAATATGTCGTTGTTGTCGTTTCTTATGGAAGTTCGATTCGTTTCAGTTCGGTTTGTTTTTTTCAGCCCATTATTGGTGCTTTTGGCCGGGAACGCGGGCAAATCGGTCGTGCGCTTCTCGAAATGAGTGTACCAACTATCCCAGAGGTACCCGACGCGCAAAAACCACTTCTCCATCGAAGCAGTGTGGAATTCTTGAGTATTGCTGCATTTATCACAACCTGGACTATTGACAAGAGTCTAATTGCCTATTAAGAGTTTCCTATTACAATTGACTGGCAATTGTGGTCGCCAATTCCAATTAATTGGAACGCATCGAGCTCTATGGTACAGACAATTCCTATTAACAGACACCCACTAGGCCCTATCGTCCACCCAATTTATGCTAATATATACCCATCTACATTAATGGTTGAAGTAATTTCTATTAGCAGTAACCACCGAAATCCCATTGCTGAACCCACAGTCTATTGAAATATAATATCCCATTCTATTGAAACGCTAATTGACAATTGCAGAATATTTTCGGTGCCAATTGTGCTGGCAATTCCATTTAATTATCATTCTCCCAAATAAATTGTGCTGACAATTCTATTTAATTGGCACCCCTCTAAATAAATTATGCTGGCAATTCCATTCAATTGACATCTTCCCAAATAAATTGTACTGGCAGTTGCATTTAATTGGCATCCTTCTAAATCAATTGTCCAGGCAATTCCATTTAATAGACATCCTTCTCAACCAATTGTGCTGGCAATTCCATTTAGTTGGCATCTTTCTAAATGATTGTCCTGGCAATTTCATTTATTTGGCAGGCTTCGAAAACAAATGTCCAGACAATGAGGCATTTCCATTGAATCGACAATAATATGTTACCGGTCAATTGATTCCGGACGCTGCAATAGGAACTTGACAAATCAATGTATGCATGAGGAAGCTATTTCTTAAAGTTGCAAAGGCAAACGATTCATGAAGCAGTCTATTAATTGGAATCGACCAGACAACATATTTCGGAGGATGCCCATTAAATTAAATATCTCGGACAAAATGTTTGGCGGCCAATTAGTCACTAGGATTGTTTTACATCCCCTTTCTGCTTAAGCCTTGGACAATAGGCATCGCAACAGACTATTGCGCCTACAATTGACCCACCGAAAAGTCTATTAAATGAAATGAGGCGGACAATTGATTCTTACCATATTGCTGCAATTGGAATTGCAAAGACAACAACATATTGTAGTCCACCTACTAATTGCAATTACTTGAGCAATTTTTTTAGAGCTCTGTTAATTAACTGGACTTGTCTCCTGCAACGTTTTCGCTCCGGAGACTCCAATACTCCATTACTTCTTCAATTGGATATGGGACCTACCCGCAATGGACTATTGCTTTTACAGTAGATCTTCCGGAAGTCCATTTATATGGAATTGGTCGAGATGCTGCTTTCGTGGTTCATCTATTAATAGGAATGTTGCGGCCAATAGGTTTGTGTCCTGGCCTTCTAATAGATATTGTTTTAGAGAATTATTTTCTGGTCTTGTCTCACAATTGGAATGGTTCAATCAAACCCTTTCTGCTCTCCCCTTCTAATTGGAATGGTTTCAATAATTGATTTCTGTTCCTTTCTGTTAATAGGAATGGTCGGATCAATAGGTTTCTGCCCTGACCTTCCAATTGAAATTGTTTCAACAATTAGTTTCAGGTCTTGCCTATCAATAGGAGTGTTTTGGTCAATAAGTTTCTGTGCTGACTTTCCAAATTTATTTGTTGGTTGGGTCAATAGGCTTTGTCCTGACCTTCCAATTGTTAGTGTTCGATCTTTTTTCTGACCTCGACAATTCCAATTAATAGACCGTACTTGAAATCATTTGGTTGGACAGTTTCAATTGGTAGACAACACTCGAAACAAATTGGCTACTCGTATACAAATCCGACTGATATATCTCACTCGGAATAATTAGACTGGGCAATTCCAATTATTAATAGAAATCACTCGAAATCATTTAGTTGGACAATTGCATTTTACAGATAGCATTTGAAATCAAGTGTCTCGGCAATTCCAATTAACAGCCAGCACCCGAAATCAATTGTAGGCACAATTCCAATTTGTAGGCCGCACCTAAAATCAGTTGCCCGGACAATTTCAGTTAGTATACTACAATTGAAATCATTTGGTTGGGCAAATCCAGTTAATAGACAGCATCCGAAGTCAGTTGTAGCCACAATAGACTATTGTAATAGGAATTGTCCAAATAATTGTGCAGGCAATTCCAATTAATTGACAGCACCCAAAATCAGTTGTCTGGACAATTCCAATTAGTAGGCAGCATCCAAAATAAATTACCCGGACAATTCAAATTAATATACGTACTGCAATCAAAATCATTTGGTAGGGGAATTCCAATTAGTAGACTACACCCAAATTTTTATTATAGACACAATACGTAGACTATTGAAATAGGAATTGTCCAGGGTGTGATTTATTTCCAATACTATCCAACAAATGACATTCAGAAGCACAAACTGTTCAAAATTTACCTTTATTTCTGACTGGAAGTACCTTCAAATTGTATATGATGCCTTTTGTTCGATTTGTGAAAATGCTTGAAATTTCACACTGCTTTGATTGAGAAGCGGATTTTTGCGTTAGATACCTGTGGGATGGTAGGGGGGTGCATTCCAAGGAACGCACGACGCACGACGACCCTCTCGACAGTGTTCCGGGTCAAACACATCTGATCTATAAATGGACGAAGAAAGCAAATCGAACTGAACCAAATCGAACTTCCATAAAAAACTAAATGGCTCTATACCGTTGTAGTATTTGACAGGCGTTTTGATTTTCGTGGTGGTGTCTGTTCGTGGAACCGCTCGACTTGGTTCGCCACTTGTTTTTACACAAGACATCCTGGCAAAGCCACACGCAACGAATATCAAGCAGAAGATCCCAGCATCAGCCCAACACCCAACCTTGTGTGGGTGACCACTTATAATGCAGATTAAACCTAACCTGCATGGATGGCCGCAACCAGTACATGGTACGTCCCTGGAACCATATCATCATTCATGCTGCACACAATCTAAAAGCACGACAAGGCGAAGGAGGGTGTTACAAATACCAAATCCTCCATCGCCCGGTTTCCGGGCGACTGGCACGTATTATTGGGTAAGTATTGTAAGTAATATGTGTTGTCGATACAGCAGTAGTAGTAGTAGTAGTAGTAGTAGTAGTAGTAGTAGAAGCGTATTCCGCCGCTATATTTTGACGAGCCGCGTTTAGACCTTCGCCTTGTTCGTGCCTTAACGTTAACCAAGAGCGCGTGTACATATAATATCAGCCGAATGAGTGTTTCATCCACAGCAGACTGTGACTGTCTCTGGTCAGGTCGTCTACGCGTTCCCAACAGGTTCCAAGACATCGATTCGCTGAGGTTTTGCAGTTTAAATTGGTCAAACGTTTGGGGGACACAATACATTGTTTTGTTTGTTTTTCCGAGGGTTGTCGAAAACAATTTTTTCGACACCTCACGTCAAATTGTTCAACTTTTACGTTTTGACAGGGGGGGGGGGGACCTGAGACCATCCCCTCCCTCTACGCCTAGACAAAACCTGCATAAAACTGAACACAGGGGACGGTAGAGCCCCCCCCCCCCCTGCTTGATACAAGGCCTTCCATACTACTACAATACTCAACGGGGCGGCCGCAGGCCGAGGCTATACTATGAGCTGCAGCTGCGTAGAGGCAGCGACTGCAGCAGGAGAGTCGAGGGAGAGTAGTGAGCGGTACAAAGGAGCTATGAGCTCGATCGAAGGTGGACCAGAAGGTCCCGAAGAGCCGTGGGATCCACAGGCTTGGATGGATAAGCACTGCCTGAAGAAGGTCGCGACGGACGGGGCCTCTTATCAGTCCAGTCAAGTCCAGTACTGGTCGACGCCTTGATGCCCTATCTCGCCCTGCCCTATATCGTATACTTCGAGTATACGAGTACCTGGTATCTGGTATCATCGACTCGTATATACCGGTACGTACCTGTGGTACCTCATATAACCATGTTGCCTTGCCTTACCACCATATGCTGCAGCAGCATGCTTGCTCGCACAGGTGAATACTTGGTACTACAGCAGCAAGCAGTACTCGTAGCGCTTCACCGCAGCTACAGACTAGCAGTCGAACATTGCAAGCCGTTGCTTCGTGTGTTTCTGGGTGGGGACTTGGATGCCGTTTTAGACGAGCCACGTATTATTCATACTGGTGTGGGTAGACCCTTTTACTCACAATCTCGATACTATAATATCTCGGTAGCACTACTTGTACAGTAATTGCCCCGGTCTGCCCTACGTAGGCGGTACTACAGTAGTATAGTAAATGAGTACCTCCTTAATACTGCACTGCTGCTGTACGCGCGGAGAATACTTTATTTTTGCGGACCAGGCGCTACAGCAGTGTAACCTGGTAGAACACTGCGAATCGTTGCTCGGGTTGTTTTATGTTGGTTCTCGTGTGGGGACGTGAACTGAGCCCGTGTTGCCACGAACCACCTGGTACGAGTAGACAATCTACTGCTTCTGTAAATATCCTGTACCTATCTGTCGAGATGTGATGTTACTCGTACGCTTATTTGACTTGTATGCGAGGGTTTGCATCTCTCCGGTACTAGCTGTTACACAAAACATACACCGATACTGACCGACTACACCGTGCTGGATACACCGGATACACCACCAGTATACACAAGGTACATCTCGTACAGGAAAAAAAAAAAAATACGAAATTGTTTTTTTGGTAACTTGTGGGGGGGGGGGGGTACTCTTTTGTGCTGAGCATTTGCTACTGACAGCAGTGAGACGGTGCGGCGGCGGGGATGGGGGGTAGTGTATGATATCAAATCTCGCGCCCCTGGTTTCCATCCCATTAATTATTTTCGCACTTCTGTCTTTCTCCCTCGGTAGTCTCTGATGGCTCTAGCACTTTTGTGACTAGGTGTATGATATTCAAATTCTCGGCCGCCCCTGGTTTTTCTATCCCATTAATTATTTTCGCACTTCTGTCTTTCTCCCTCCCTAGTCGTAACTCAGATTAAGTGTCACCACCAAGTAGGCTCCTCTCCCTCCCCCCTCACTGCGGTTCTTGCCTTCAGTTTTTATCGCGCAGAGGGTTCAGCTTTCACAACCCAATTCGATCATCATCGAATATTTCTAACTCACGCTCTCGCGCTTTCCGCTAGTCAAGACCTTTTTTTGCGACAAAAAGTCATTTCGTCGTACATATCATATCATACGAGCATGCACTCGGGGGGGCTCGATCTCACGATCTTGACGCTAACAGGCCTCGTGGATACCTGTTAGCCCACCGGGGCGACCATGTATATTTAATAGGACAAAATACATCCCCCAACAGCACGGTTGCATACCACCTGTGAACAGCTGCTGCAGCAGCTCCTCGCGAGCAACTACAGCCCGCGAGATGGAGGCACGCTCCTGATGGAGTGCGTAATAAGAGAATCGCGAGTCGCGAGCGCACGCAAAAAGCGATTGCGGGCAGCCGGCAGCAACATTACACAGATGTTCCGAGTATACTCGATACTCCGAGTATACTCGGTGTATCCAGTATTTTTCATACTCCTAGTAATGAGAGTATTAGGGTACTGGTGGCCTAAATACTCGGAGTACTTGGAGTATGAGCAGTACCAAAGGCCCAAATACTCCGAGTACTGGGTGGGAGTATGAGCAATATTTATCCTCGAGTACAAGCAGTACTCGGAGTACAACCATTTAAATTACTCGGAGTTCTCCGAGTATCGAGAGTATTGGACACCGAAATACAGTGAGTACACGAAGTACCTGGAGTATTATTTCTCGAAAATACTCTAATTAAACTTCCAGGTAATGAGAGCATCTGTCAATTTTAAAATGCTATGCATTACCAATTTAAAAACGCTATACATTCACGCCAGTCACATGCTCCCAGAAGCTGGGAGGAATGACGGCCGAGTCTCTAAAATGATGCAAATATTCTCTTAATACACTTCATACTCCGAGTATACTCCGAGTATCGATAATATTTCGTACTCCGAGTACTGAGGGTATTATAGTACTTGCGGCCTGAATACTCGGAGTACTTGGAGTATGAGCAGTACTGAAGCCCCAAATACGGCGAGTACAAGGAGTACCCGTAGTATCGGACCCCGAAATACTCCGAGTACAAGCAGTATCGAGAGTGTTCATTGCCGAAATACTCCGACTACGAGCAGTACCCCAGAGTATCGAACCCCGAAATACTCCGAGTACACGAATCACCCGAAGTATTTTATCTCCAATACTCCTTACTTTACTCCAAGGTACTCGGAGTATCTGTGAAACATTACATTAAAAACCTACACAAATGCACACATACCCAAAATATAATACACAAGAAATGCACAAAAACACATTGCGCAAAAACACAGGGAAACCGGAAATGCGTGCCAAAGCGTGCACGCCACCATATCTTATTTGCCACACATCGCCACACCCCACCGTTGACACCACCACACACACCGGGGCGTGAAAATCTGCTACCGGTACGGAACTTACGGATGCACATCCGGTTCGCAGCCCCCAGTCGGTGCCCGGCAGCCCGCAGCCAGTGTTGCGCAGTCCAGAGCTGGTCAGTAGTCGGCCGCCGGTGCGGCTTTGGCCCCCCACCCTGCCGTCGATGCTACGCTGGGGCCAGCACTGTCGAAAGCCGCCGCGACATGCCCTCCTCCGGCCGCGACGGCGCTATTAATCGGTACAGTTCATCGTGAATGGTCGACGTTGAGCAGAAAAAACCAGGGGCAAGGTCTCACCGGTGTGGCAGTTGTTGCTCTCTTCACTTTGCGTAGAAAGTAAAAATGATATTTGCACAAAAACCGTACCAAACCCCGGTTTTGTACGGTTAATTAATACTGTGCGCCGTGGAGACACATCTGTGTTGAATGGTTTCCCCTACGGGGATAGGCTAACCCGAACCGCACCGTAGCAAAAACCGTTCAACGGGGAATCGCACCGGACCGCACCGTAGCATGTATCAAAGTAAAAAACCCCACCGAACCGCACCGCCGTAGGATTCCCGATTTATGAAGACCGCACCGGACCGCACCGTAGGATGCATAAAAAAAACGAACCACACCGCTGCATTTACGATTTCTGGACACCGCACCGAGCCGCACCGTAGGATTCCTGATTTCTGAAAACCGCACCCAACCACGACGTAATATTTCCTCTGTCTGCAAACCGCACCGAACCGGACCGTAGAATGTTCAAAAAACAAAAAATCACCGTGCACGGACGGTTAACCGTGAAAAACACTGGTAACATTAAGCTGCATTGTTTTTTTTAATTATTTTAATTATTATGATTATTTTATTATCTTCGCACTTCTGCGTTTGTTCCTCCCTTGTCATAATAACTCAGATCCGGGGTCACAAAGTAGGCTCCTCTCTCTCCTCCCCCACTACGGTTCTTGCCTTTATTTATATCGCAGAGGGTTCAGCCTTCCCAACGCTCGTCGAGTTTCATCGGATTTTGCCAACTCACGTTCTCGCGCTTTCCGCTATATAGTCAAGAATTTTGTTTTTCGCGAGACAAAGTCCCGAGCATGCACTCGGGGGGGCTCGAACACCCGATCTTGACTTTAACAGGATTCGTGGTTACCTGCTAGCCCACAGGGGCGACCGGCAGCTGCAAAATAATGTAAATATTATACAACCAGTAGCACTACCACAACAGTGATACATATGAAACTGTATGGCAGACAACACAGATAAACAGCAGGGTCCATGCGGAGCCCTTGTTCATAGTTGTACCTCGGTTGTACTTTACCTTAATATTAATATCGGTTTGCTTCTTTGCTTTAGGCGTGCGACGCGTACACTGAACCGATTCAGACGCGCTCGGGACTGATAGACGCCCGCTATTTGTGCTGACCGTCCTGTGCTGCTCGTGTCGAAAGCCGTGCCGAGATCGGAGAGCTAGGCGGTAGTGACTGTCATAATTGGTTACCACAGTGACAATTGTCACTGAGATTATTTTCCTCGCGGGAGTCAACACTCAGCACTCTGCAGACGAGCCACCCACACGCACAGATTGCAACCACAGCACCACCACCACCACCACCACCACCACCCACCACCACACGACCCCCAGCCACCACCACCAGCCAAGCAGCAGGGGCACCTGAAGCTTGTGGCTCGTGCTCGTGGTGGCCGGGGGTCGTGTAGTGGTGGTGTCGTGGGCCTGTGGTGTGTGATGTGTGTGTGACTTGGCTGAGCGTTTGCTGTAATGTCATACTCGTATATATTAGGGAAATGGTCATTTGGGGGTATACCCACTGTTTTCACGGCACTTTGGGGGTAGGGTCAAAATGCGCCCGCGGAACGCGCTCCCGCGGGCCCAAACAGGCATCAAACGCCATTCCGAAGCCCTGGCGAGATGCCCGAAGCCCATGCCAAGCACTCACACAACTTTGTTTTTGTTTTTCAGGCACGTCCTTGGGCCCAACGGGACGGCGGCGCACGAGGGAGCAAACGAAGTTCCCCCTTTGACCACATCTTGGGGGGGGATAACCCCACGTACCTACTAAATTTATCTACTCCCCCCGATTGACCACTTTTTTCACCTCGTTTGACCGAAACCATACCCCCTTTTGACCATCTGCGACAGCCTCAAAAACGACTACAGCAGTACGTATCCACGTCACCGCCCGACAGTCCGAATAGATTACGGGGCGGACCATCCAGAACTTGCGAGTCGTCGGGATTGTTTGCCTCCCAAGAAATAAATCTCGGCACAACTATACAAATCAAATCTTTATAGACGATATGAAGATATCGGCTCTTCTGAGAAAACATGACGGTGATGGGGGAATCAGAACACATACGAGTACGTGTATACTCGGCGTATGGGTCGTGAGTTGCTGGGTGCTGGGTGCTTGCTTCTTGGTTGCTATGGTAATGGGGGAATCATAACACATACGTATATACTCAGCGTATGGGTCGTGGGTTGCTGGGTGCTTGGTGCTTGGTGCTTGGTTGCTGGGTGTGATCCTGATGATCTGTACTCGAACACACCAGCCTGCCGTCGGGGATGGATACGTTGGGGACAGGAGGAAAGCACTTCTCAAGAAGACTAACGACCGTCGTTGCGCCTGATGTTGCTCGTGTCCCAAAGATCCCTCCCGTCCAACAACCCAACACCGAGCATCCATGACCCACAGCACCCAGGGCGGTGACGAGGATACGTACTGCTGTAGTCGTTTTTGAGGCTGTCGCAGATGGTCAAAAGGGGGTATGGTTTCCGTCAAACGAGGTGAAAAAAGTGGTCAATCGGGGGGAGTAGATACATTTAGTAGGTACGTGGGGTTATCCCCCCCCAAGATGTGGTCAAAGGGGGGACTTCGTTTGCTCCCTCGTGCGCCGCCGTCCCGTTGGGCCCAAGGACGTGCCTGAAAAAAAAACAAAGTTGTGTGCGTGCTTGGCATGGGCTTCGGGCATCTCGTCAGGGCTTCGGAATGGCGTTTGATGCCTGTTTGGGCCCGCGGGAGCGCGTTCCGCGGGTGCATTTTGACCCTACCCCCAAATGGCCGTGAAAAGAGTGGGTTTACCCCCAAAAGGCAATTTCCCTATATATTACAAGGGGGCTTCGCCGCCGGCCCCGGCCGCCGGCGAGGCGAAGGAGGAATAAGGCCCACAATACATCAGGTAGTTTACGATGCCAAGGGACCGAGAGGCTAAGGCTCCAGTTTACGATGCCAAGCGACCGTTGAAGAGACCCAGTTTGTATTGTTGATTCCTGACGTAATGGATGATGCAAAAAAGGCCCATAACATCGAAAGAAGTCCCGTTAAGATATTGTCGATTATTGATCCCTGACGCAATAAATGAGCCCCAATCAAAGGCACACTCTCCAGCAAAAAAAACACACAAAGCAACGCAATGAGGCAAGCAAAGCCAAACCATGGAATAAAATCGACGGACTCTAAAACGTGGTATACCCAAGCCATTTTCCCACAACGCACGACAGACAAATAAAGGAGTGACGCGAAAGAAGCCCAACCCATCCATGTAAAAAAGCAGAAAACATAAAAATATAGGGTGTTTTTCCGTGCAACACCATGCAACACACGCTAGACTAACGCCACATCCATCGACGCTCTCGTGTCCGGCAATGGTGCCCACGAAGCCAAAGCCATGAAAAATCCACGAATGCCACGAATGCAATATTTCACTCAACCGCTACTACCGTGGGATAAAACGAAAACGATATCCCGTGCTGCACACGACAGTCAACCGCCTAACAAATCGAGAAATCGACGAAACAACTTAAATATAAAAAGCGTTTTCCCGTGCAACACACGCCGGACAACCGCCACGAACAGAATATACCACCCCACCGCAATACCGTGGGATAAAACAAAAACAAATTCCCGTGCGACACACGACAGACAACCGCCACACATCCATCTACGCTCATGTGTCTACGGCAGTGGTGCCCAAGTAACCAAACCCTTGAAAAAAGTAATCCACGAACAGAATATTCCGCTCTACCGCAATACCGTGGGATAAAACCAAAATGATTAAACGTGCGACACCCGACAGACAGCCGTCGCATCCATCTACGCTCATGTGTCTACGGCAGCAGTGATGTCCAAGAAGACAACTCGAGAATTCGACGAAACAATCAAAATAAAATAAAAACGCTCTCCCGTGCGACACACGCCGGACAACCGCCACGAACAGAACGTACCACCCTACCGCAATATCGTGGGGTACAACAAAAACGATTTCCCGTGCGACACACGGCAGACAACCGCCACATCCATCTACGCCCATGTGTCTACGGCAGTCCTAACCCAAGAAGCCGCACCATGAAAAAAATAATCCACTTACAGAATATACCACTCTACCGCAATATCGTGGGATAAAACGAAAACTATTTCCCGTGCGACACACGACGGACAACCGCCACATCCATCTACGCTCTCCTGTCCGGCAGCCATGAAATAAAATCCACGAACAGAATATTATTTTTTCACTCTACCGCTATACCGTGGGATGAAACGAAAACGATTTCACGTGCGACACACGACAGACAACCACCACACCCATTTACGAAAATCGACACAACAATCAAAATATAAAAAAACGATTACTACCCGTTCAACACACGACGTACAACTGTCATATCCATCTACGCTCATGTGTCTAGAATACGGCAGGGATAAGCATAAAAATGTTTTTTTTCTCGTGCGACACGCGACAGACAACAGCCACATCTATTTACGATCTCGTGTCTACGCTCTCTTGTTTCCGGGAGTTATGCCGAAGAAGCCATTGCCATGGAGATAAAGGAACATGACATCCCTGTACAAACCGAAGCGAAAATTGAAAAGCTCAACAACAACAACAACAACAACAACAACATACATACATATAATACCTGGTATAAAATGTCTACGTCTGTAATTTATTAAAAATAATAATACCTGTTTATCTTAGTAGGGCCTAAGCTTCTATATGCTGCGCGGGTGATACGAGCACCACGGCCTTCGGCGATACGCGCCGAGAGCAACTCGTGTAAACAGCAAAAGGATGGACAAGCGGTGTAGCTCGGACAAGGGGACGAGGGAGACCAAGAGAGAGTAAACAGGGGGTGATCAGCACACCCGCCTGCCGTCTCCATGCGTCGACATGGTGGTCCGCGGTATGGTAGGGGACACTACGCCCTGAGCGGATAAAGAGACAAGGACAACAGCCCTTCGGGGTGTTTAGCCCTGTGGGGGTACGGGAGCCCTTTGGAGGGAACGGACGCCTTGAGGTTTGGTGACGTATCACCAAAGGGGTTTCCACATATACGTGTGGTATGTTGGCCCAGGGGACCTGACAGTAATATCACCCCCCAGTTTTTGTGGTGTCGAATAGTACTCCACGATAACTAAGTAACGTGACAGGTGGGTAGTTGCCCTGGAGCTAACATGATGTGATATAAGCTCCGACAATGACAACGAGGACGACAAGTGCAACGTATAGCATGTCCATCACACTATAACTATTGCAAGACATTCGTGTAACCGAATGTGACATGTGCCATTGACAGAAAAATAAAATAAAATAAATACACCAATATATGCTTTACGTGCTCAGGTTTTTTAGGTCACACGAGGTGGGTCAGGATGGACTGTTGACATTGACAGTTATATATGCTCACTTCGCAGGTAATGCGGCAACGATAACGCGGCAGCGCTCTGAAATTGTTGGTACGCTGCGGCCTGCAGGGCTTGAGATATATGTGACAGACAAAAAATAAAAATAAAAATTACGCGCACTGGTCATGGCATGAACTTCATGGTGGTAATCCTGACATTGGGAGTGCTTGGCAACTGGGGGTGGCATCGTGGCCGACATTTTGATGCTAACCGACAAAGCACGATCATACCGGCGCGTGTGCCGAAAGGTGCGGTATTGAGACAAAACAAATATGGCTGGCACTCAGGCGTCGTGGACTTAGAATATACACAAGTATATTTTATCGAGGTAGAACGACGGGACAAAGTGAGTGGACAGATTGTATGGTGTATATGAGTACCTCTAGTCGAGGGAGTATGTTCCCGGGTGGTTGTCGAGACGAATCCGCGGTCATGCTTTCTCGAGCGGGTACACGTCGCTCTATCGGAGGACGTATAGCGTAGAGGTCTGCTCCGGGAAATGAAATGGACTGAAACAGCGACGTTTGAGATGGTTTTTGTTTTTTTGTGCGCTTCCGTGACGAGTGGTGTGGGTAACCGGGACGGTGTATTATATGTTGCGCGCTTAGATACAGCAGTGATGTCGTTAATATCACTGGGTCAAATCATGACAGAAAACACAACGTGTGTGTGTACAACGCATACAAAACAAGGTACTATAGTTATGCGCCCGTGGTGAATAGTAGGGGCGTCGTATGTACGAAAAATAGAGGGGGAGGTGCTTGGTATTGAGCCCTCTAGCCATGTGGGTATCGGAGCCCGACGTGGAGGGACACGTCTATAGGGAAGAAAAATACAGAAAAACAATTATGAAAACGGCGTAGGACAACACGTTAGGGTCACTGAATGCTGGTAAAAGTGACGTGACAAGAGATAGAACGGAACACGGGCTTAGGTCAGTGGTTGCTAAAACTGACGGGGACAGACTAAGAATAAAAAATAAAATGTGTGCACAGAACAGGCCCAATTTGATAACATAAAATCAGTGTTCGGTGACAACGTGGCTACGGGCGTGGCTGTCTTTAACGTGGGTCGAAAACTGCTGGATCCTGAGACAAAAGTGCAGCGCGGTATGATTGTACCATTTCCCGACATTGTGGGATTACCCTAAAATGACGCCACACACCCAGCTGGGGGGGGTAGTCTTTCAGCTAGAGGTTATACTGAAAAATTGCAAGCGAAGCGGCTCCTACTCCTCGTTTGTCCCCGTCTATTTCCTCCACAGTGAACGGTCCGATAGACACTTTGGTCACTGAGCCTTCTAGATCGGGGATAGGGAGTTGTGTTCCGAGGAACATATCGTCAAGAGCATCCAGGTCCGGGACAGGGGACGAGGCAGGGACAACGTATTTGTTCATGCGACCTAGATGGACAGTGGTTTCCGTGGTTGCACCATCTTTGGTGACCCGGTAAATGACGGGAGAAAGCTTTGTTCTGACGGTGAAAGGGCCGTGCCAAGGGCTATATAACTTGGGATTAGGGCCGTCGGTTTCGTGATGTGGGCGATGTATTAAGACTTGGTCGCCGGTTATGAAACTCGGGGATGACAATTTCTCATTCGACGTTGCTTGCTTATCCGCTCGTTCTTTGAGATTACGGCGGGCCAACTCGTATGCCAGCTGTAAGTTTTCGACCGTGCGGCGTGAGTAATCGAGTTGGGACTGGGGAAGAGTCGTGGCTGGTACGCCCAAAATGAGATCGACAGGTAGTACGGCGGCGCGCCCGAACATGAGATAGTGGGGTATTTCTTCGAGTGTGGAAGAGTACGCCGTGTTACGGGTGAGCTGGACAAAGGGTAGCAGCTCTGCCCAGTTGTCACATGCTATAGTGCTATACATAGCAACCATATTGTGAACCGTACTGTGCACGCGCTCTAGGACAGAATTCCCTTGGGGGCGGTTGGCGGCGGTGCGATTTTTCTTGTATCCAAAAACCTTTTGTAACTCTTTAACAAGGCGGTTCTCGAACTCGAGGCCTTGGTCGCTATGTAACGCTTCTGGGGGACCGAATACAGAAAACACACGCTCGACAAGATTTCGCACGATAAAGGTGGCCTCTTTATTTTTGATGGCTATCAAAATGACAAAACGGGTGAGATGATCGATCACCGAGAGGATATATCGGTTGCCTTCCGACATAGACTTGTATTCCACTAGATCAACTGCGACGCATTGGAAAGAACGTGTTACTGGCCGTGTTCCGACAGGTAATTTGGGGGGGCGCCGGAACGTTTTGCGGTGTTGACACGACAAGCAGCTATCGACATGTTTCTGCACGTCGGCATGCATGGTGGGCCACCAGAACCGGTCACGGACCTTGTCAAAGGTGCCCGTGAAAGCTAAATGACCACCCGACGCGGGAAGGTCATGACAAGAATTTACTAACTTTCAGAGTGACGTAGGTACGACAAGTTGGTCCCGGAAGTCACTACGCCTACGTAGGTGACCGGGAAGGTACGAACGGTAAAGTAGTTCCTCTTGGAGGAAGAAGTGGCTCATGGTATGCTCCGATTGTTTTGACGGGACTGGTGCTGATTTTGGTAGCTTGAGATAATCAAAGTACGGTCCAAATTCTTCTGTTTGAGCTTCCAGTAGTTTGGGGACATCGATAGCTGGGAAGACAGACACTGCACTCGCGAATAATTCGCGATCACTTTCTACGGGCGCTATTTCGTGTAGGTTGCGCGCGGACACTTCGTAATCGCGAGGGACGGGTGGATGGAATGGCTGGTCATCCGGCACATTCCGACAGATCGGGGCAAGTCGGGGTTCAGAAGGGATGTGTTCTCCGCCGACTTCACTAAATACGCGAGACAGGGCGTCCGGGACGACGTTGAGTCGTCCAGTTACGTGTTGCACGGTAAAGTCGTAGTTTTGAAGGGCCATGGACCAGCGTGTCAACATATTGCTGGTGTCTTGCATTTGGTACAAGTAGACTAGCGCTTGGTGGTCGGTGCAACATGTAAAGCGTCGTCCCCAGAGGTACGGACGCCAGTGGACAAACGCCCAGACAACCGCGCAGCATTCTTTCATTGTTGCGCTATAATGGCGTTGGCTTTAAGAAAACCGGTGACTGTAATACGCGATAATCTCTAAATATTTTCCGTCGTGGGTGGGCTGCGCAAGGAAAGCGCCAGCGCCAAGTTCAGAGGCATCGGTATGGACAACAAACTCCCGCGAAAAATAGGGGAAGTGGAGGACAGGAGCTGAAGAGAGAACGCGTTTGATGCGTTCGAAAGCGTTATCTTGTTCTGTGCTCCAAGCTTTTTAAAAACGGTTTTTCAGGACAAAATCTTCCCCAGTGAGTAGTACTAGTGGGGCGGTGATTTCCGCATAATATTTGATAAAACGACGGACAAAATTGACCATGCCTAAGACTGACCGAAGGTCTTTGATGCATGTGGGTGTCGGTAACTGGGTTATTGCCCGAATGCGGTCGGTACTTACTGAAATACCTTTCGCTGAAATGACGTGGCCCAGATATTCTATTTCTTTCTGACCAAACTGAACTTTAGACGGTTTTAGTGTGAGGCCGGCTGCTTGCAATGCTGCGAACAGTTGTTCAAGGGACGCGATGTGGGTTTCGAACGTTGAATTTAAGACGATGATATCGTCCATGTATGACAGAATACCTGTATCGGGACCCAGATGACCTAGAGTCAGAGACATCATATGTTGAAATAGCCAAGGGGCGTTACATACTCCAAATGGCATACGAAGAAAACAGTACTTGCCGCCGGGTGTAACGAATGCCGTCCGTTCGATGTGATCTTCATCCACGGGGAGCTGCCAGAACGCGCTGAGGATGTCCGCTACGGAGATAAAAGCGGCGGTGCCCACGGCGTCCAGACAGGTTTCGAGGTTCGGCAGGGGCCAGCTCTTCCGGACGATGTGGCGGTTGAGGGTGTGGCGGTAGTCGACGCAGAAACGTGGACTCCCATTTTTCTTCGCGACGATCGTGACCGGACTTCCCCAGGGGCTGGGACGTTTTTCGATTATGCCCCACTCGAGCATGTCATGTACACATTTGTCAATGACGCCGGACGTACGAGGGTTGGAACGGTACGGGGGCCGGTCTACGGCTCGGGTATTAGTGGGGAGTGGAAAGGTTGCTTCCGCAGTGGTACAGCGGCCTAGCTCTGACATTGACAGGGAAAAAACAGGACGATATTTTGCGCACAGGGTGAGAACATCGTCTTTTTGGACAGGGGTGAGCGTTGTATTTTCGAACGCTTTTGACAACGGACCTTCCAGCTCGGATTTTGCGCTGTGGATCTCTGAGGGGGACGTGGGGGAATTCGCGACAGCGTTCACATGTAGTTGGTCGGGGAACACGATCGATACAGAAAGGACAGAGCCCAGGCACAAGTGGACTGCTAAGGCGACACCATCCGAGGATGGGTTGGCTACTTGAACTACTACTGAACCATCAGTAGAACTCCAGGTGGCCAACGTGCGCGCGACAATATTTATTTTGAATGCGGCGAGACCTTTGTCTGCCGCGATATCTTCCGCCGACACTATTTTTGGTTCGACAACTACAGTGCAATCTTGCTGTGGGGGATGGTCAGAAAAAACAACGACAAGTGCTTCGTGTAAAGGTTTTAGGTATACACGCTCGCGCAATCGGACAGGGGTTGCTTCGGCGTCACGGTGGACAGCAGCGACAGATGGTTGCGCGTCACCGAACGTCGAGGAACAAGAGTCATCTGACGGGGCACGGTTGTGAACACGGTGGACAGCTTGTATACTAGAACCAGTAGATGAAAATGACAGAGTTTGGTGGTCCCAGTCTAGTACCGCCCCGAATTCTGACATGGCATTATTATCTAGTAATAAATAATCGGGGCCGAGGGACGGGACAACAAGTGCATTGACTGTGCATGTAATACCACCAAGAGTAATCGGAAAATCAATAAATCCCGGAACATGTATTGGTAGGCCGTTGGCGGCACGTAGAGACACGGCCGACGGTGGGACAGGGTTTAATGTGGTCGATCGCAAGGAAGGGTGACTTTTCAACCATGGGAGCGAGACAGCTGATACATCAGTAGCTGTATCCACTGTGACATTCACAGCATAGCCTTCGACAGAGCCGTTCACACGGACTCGTCGAGACGAAAAAGAAAGAGAAAAAGGATATTTTTTATGTGTCAACGCAGAGTTGTACCACACTTTGTCTTTCTTTATTTCCACCGGGGGACCACTCTTGGTCCCCGAACGCAAGCAAGAGCGGGTAGGCCGCCGTGCCGTACTGGTACTCGGAACATGAGACAACGCACACGGGGCTTGGTCCATAAATGTTACTCGGTTTAGTGAAGCCTCGGTACGGACAACATCTAAAACCGGTACGGGACACTCAGACAGACCATCACGCGAAAGACAATTTCCTGCTCCAAAATTCTCGGAAACAGGGACACCAGGTACTACGACAGGGGGGGGAGAAGTACGTACAGCTACTGACGTGGAGAGGTTTTTCCTCTTGACGCCTTTTCGGGAAACCGGAATCCCAACTGACCCAGACGGTAGCTCAGCTGGGCCTCCTCACGTGTCCTCCTCGTCACTGGAGTCGTCTTTCTTCTTGCCCCTGTCTCTGCCCTTTCCGTTGCGAGGACGCTTCCCCGCTTTCTCGCTTTCTTTCTCCTCCCTGCGGCGTTGGTAGCACCGATCGGTCGTGTGACCGAGCGGCTTGCGGCACCCGGGGTGTCCGCACTTAGGCCTTTCGGCCCGCGGTCCGGGGGTGCTGTTGCCGTTGCCTCCACCACCGGAGGCTCCGCTGGAGGTGTCCGCACGGTGGTTGCGCGATCCACCGGCTCCGCCGGCGTTGGAGGGTTGGCGGGTTGCACGTTGTGCCTGCTTAGTACGGCCAGACGTGTGGTTGGCGTACTGGGCCTGGGAGACAGCAGCACGGTTGGGGACAGGAGTGAATGACATGGCACTGACAGTGCCGCCGGCAAGGCTGGCGGCTTCGAGCACGGTCACTAGCTTCGCGGAGCGAAGTGACGGGCTTGTCGGACAGTTGGAGACACTGGATGGCCGGGATGAGACCGTGTTGATACAGGGTGACAGAGAACGCGCCCACGGTGTACGACCTTGGGTCTGGCGCTCAACAGCTGACTCAAACCTTTGAGTTATAGTGCGGAACCGAAGCGTATACTCGCTGACATACTCGGTTGCGCCTTGTTTGAAACTAGCTAGTTTCAGTGCACATTCTTCAACACTGTTGGAAGGCATGAGTAGGTCGAGGAGGGCCGAGCTGAGCTCGGCCCATTTCTCTGGGGGTGTGAACAACCCGACAGTGCTAGTAGAGGCTTCACTCGAAGCACCAGCTACACGCCAGTCGATGGCACCGGCTGACAGCTGCTGATATTGAGCAAGAACCGGGCCATCGCAAATCAGAGACAGGTAGTCGAAAGCAAGTGAATCTGCGTAGAGTTCTGTTACGGCGGTTTGGCGCAACAGGGCATTGCTAAGGTAGGCGTCGAGAGGCCTGTAAGGTAGACACGGGTGCAGCCGCTGGATTGAAGCCAAACGAGGTGGTTGCCTAAAAGAGGGCTGCCTGAGGGGCTGGCATGCGAAGCAAAGACGAGATCCATGCGGAGCAAGTCAGCCAATTAAAACCAAAAGGATCGATGATGAGAATATCCCCCAGGAACTAATGCCTCCTAGCACTCTCGTTGGTGTATGGAGTGCGCATGCCCTCAGAGCTTTCCTGGAGAAGAGCAGCTCACGAACTCTGAGACCCAAACCACACTAACAGCACCTGTCCTGTCACCACCTCGAGACGAGAGACGGAACTAGGATGGCTCAGCAATACTACTACCCGCAGATGGCAGCCTATGGAGGCGCAGGTCAGACAAATGTGATGATATATGTACGGTCTGAGTTGGGATGCAGGCTTGTGGAGCGGCCCGTGCATGGCACACGGCTGCTCGAGGGAGAGGAATAGCAGAGTGAGGATGCCCCGCCCCTAGAGGGGTCAGTAGGAGCGCAAGCGCAGAGAAAAAATCGTTTCATGGTGTCTGGTCCGTGATCTGTGCGCCGCTGGTCGCGGCTTAGCGTGTGTCCTACTTGACTTCGTCCTGAGAGGCGAGCGGTGCAGCTGTAACAATATATTTATTTATTTTTCCTGCTGGGTTTCCTGTCTTTGTTTTATTTTTGTGGTTTCGGTGGCTAGTCTTGCGCAAGGCGCACTGCTCCGTAAGCGTCACCCTTGAGCCTCAACCCGCCCTGGGGCGAGGTCGAAGGGTGTACGCACGCCTACCGGACTCCGTGTCGAGGAGAGAGTGCAAGTAGTCGCGAACTCGCGAGCCAAGCCTGACAGACGGTCCTGCATCTTTCCCGCGCACTGCGGCAGCTGAGAGACAAAACTTCCCTCTCAGGATATGCGGCGGAACCACACCACGTACAAGTATCAAGTGTATAATCGATTTATACTAATAAAAAAAAAGCGTACCTGGTACAGCAGTAACACACCAAATAACACCATAGATCGTATGTACCACGTACCACACTTCAACCTAGATATAAATTTGCAGTGCGCTACAGCGTAACCGAGCCCTCACTGAATTGAGGTAGGTACCACTTTGAGCGCTGAGCCCACCGCTTGATGATCGGCTGCGTGGTATGCGCGCAAATTTGCTGAGCCTCTGGTTGCTGTAACGAGCAGCGCAGGGTAGGTGTGGGCTGTATTATCGCTCAAACCAATAATAAATATAAAAATAGAAACAAAGTAGAAATACAAATCAACCAATAATAACCTCCAAAAGAAAATTCAATACAAATAGTAATAGTGACATTTAAATAGTCATAATCATAAATAAGATACTTGTATATATAACTTATGTAAATAAATCAACGATAAACAAAGATAAAGTTTAAAATGAATATGTAAAATCTATACAAAACAGGTATGCATACATCAAGCAATACAAAAATAATGATACTAATAAAATATATATATATATATATTTTTTCCATCCCATTTATTATCTTCGCCCTTCCTTTCTCTCTCCTCCCTAGTCGTAACTCCGATCCGGGGTCACAAAGTAGGCTCCTCTCCCTCCTCCCCCACTACGGTTCTTGCCTTGATTTTTTATCGCGCAGAGGGTTCAGCCTTCCCAACACTTGTCGTTTTTCATCGAATTTTGCTAACTCACGCTCTCGCGCTTTCAGCTAGTCAAGATTTTTTGCGAGAAAAAGTCCCTACGAGCATTATGCACACGGGGGGGCTCGAACTCGTGACCTTGACGCTAACAAGTTTCGTGGTTACCTGCTAGCCCACCGGGGCGACCGGCAATATATATACAACTAAAACGAGCAAACACACCAACACAACAACAACAAAAAAAAAAATGAAAATAACATGCACGAAGGGAGAGAAGAGGGAGAGGTTGATGAGTACGGTGCTGTACCCCCCCCCACCATACACCCACTATTGCACGCACGCACATGCTCGCACGCTTCCGCTCGCCCGCCCCGATTTTCCCGCCCCCTGTTTGCCCCGCCGGCTACGCTGTCTGTTGTTTTGGTTTGTTGTTGTTGTTGTCGTTGTTTTATTTCGTTTATTATTCTCGTTTATGTATTTATTTATTTTTTCCATCCTATTGTATTGTACGAAGTATTATTTTATTTATTTTTTATTTGTTTCATCCATGTATTTATTTTATTTTATTTTATTTTCATTTTTTGTTGTTGTAGGTTTTTGTTGTGTGTTGTTGCGCGTGCCCAGGTACCTTCGCTTGTTAAATGTAAAGCACCCACCATACATGCAGGTCTGTAGCCTTTGGAAATTCATGGGTAGCCGACGAAGACGTAGCTACAAGTAACCTTTTCAAAGTTTGTAGCCTTTGGGATACTAGCGACAAGCAAGGACCCAGTAATCCCCTCAGGCATGACTCTAGACCTTTGCAATTCATAAGTAGTCGAGGCAAGACATTCCGATATATAAGCTTTTCAATTTTTGTAGCTTGACGAATACAGTCGTTGAGTAAGGACCCAGTAGTCCCCTCAGGCATGACTCTAGCCTTTCGAAATGCATGGGTAGCCGATGCAGACATAGCGATATATAACATTTTCAATATTTTGTAGCCTTTCGAATACTAGCGACAAGCAAGGACCCAGTAGTCCCCTCAGGCATGACTCTAGCCTTTTGATATTCATAAGTAAGTCGATGCAAGACATACCGATATGTAAGCTTTTCAATTTTTGTAGCTTGACGAATACGGCCGTCGAGTAAGGGCCCCGTAGTCCCCTCAGGCGTGTCTCTGGCCTTTTTTTATTTTCAGGGGTAGTCGAAGCAGACACGCCGGAATACATCCTTTCAAGTTTTACAAACGAAGGAAACCACCATAAAAATGAGAAAAACAAATCCTAAATATATTGAATAATTGGGTTAAAACTAACGATGCGACAAGCATCCACCAGACACATTGTTATACTCTTTCGTAAGCTAACCTGTCGATTCGCCATGCATCCCGACAGGACCATTGCGTTGAGAGCCACCCAGCCCGCCCATCCCCAGCCCATGGGCCACACCAAGTACGGCATAAACTAACAACACATCTCGCGCCATCCTCGCTTTGATATACCGCCTGTCTCATACGCCAGTCGCGCCGGGACCATGGCCCCCGGTGCAACAGCAGGGGTTCCAACTGACCCTGCAAGCACCGCCCCTACAAGCGGTGTTAGCCCCGCTGCCGCCGGGTCAACCACCCCTGCCCATTGCGCCACCGCCGGACCTGCCGGCGGGCCACTACTGGCCCCCGCTGCCTCCAGGGCCGCCACCGGCCCCGTACGCCGATCAACCGGAGTATGCACAACCTCAGCAGCAGGTCGGGTACGGCCCGCCCGGCCAGAACGCCGGTCAACCCCACGTCGGGCCCGCATCGGGAGTCCTTCCGGCGGCAGCCCCGGCAGGGGCAGGTGAGCAGCAACTGTCCCGCGGAAACGTAGACCCGACCGAACAAATCAAGCGTATCCGGGACAAAGTGTTCGGCCCCCATCAGGGCCAAGTCTTTTCAGGCACAGCAGGCGGCACCCTGTCTATCCTGAATAACTGTATCCTATTTCAAAACAAAGTAGCGAGGGTACTTAGCGCCACTGACGGCGGCACGCTATCCCTACCGCCTGACACGCTTAATCAGTGGGGAAATTCCCACCACAGACCAGCCCTCGACCGCATGTCCCCCCTTCGCCGAGAGCTCCTACAAGACCTCATAAGCGACTCGTTGTGCACCTATGACGAGCTCACATCTCAAGGGCCCGTCTCTGTGCCTCAAATCGATGGGACCTTTCGCCAGATACTTGCTCCCCACGTCACGATGACAGAATGGCTTCGCATACTCACTCGGGAAAGTCTGTTGCAGTCTGGTAGCGTAGAGGCAGCAGCGTTAGCAATAGCTTCTATAACGGTCAATGGCTCAGAGGCGTGGCGGGCCGCAGCGCGGCGCCTCGTACTGGTGCTTCGGGCGTTTACTGCAGACCCCGAGCGCCCCCACCAGTCCGAGGCAACGTACTTCTGGAGGTATGTGTCCGAGAAAAATCTCATTGGCCTGCTTGAGAGAGTCGTCCGCCTCTTCCTGCCTAGCGCGATCGACCAGTCCGGCCTACAAAGCGCGGTCCACGTCCAGGCTGTTAGGACGCGGACCGACGTTCGGCCCTTGAGGATCGACTATGCCAACCCGCAGAGCTTCGAGATGGTGTCCCGGGGGAACAAGACCGAAGGCATTTTCACAGACTGGGTGGATTTCATATCGGAGAGACGTACGGCATGCGACATTCCGGTGGTCAGCCCGCGCATCACCGGTTCGGCCCAACACCTGGCCTCCGTAGGCCTCGACTCCATGGCCCAACTGCGAAAAATGTTCCGCCAGCCGCAAGGCAACGTCCTCGCACCCATGCAGGCAACCCAGGCGGCCCCACAGGCACCCAAAGAGCCCTCGGGCCGGTTCCGTATGGACGACAAAGACGCCCAGACCCTTTTCGAGGCGGCCTTCCACGCGTCACAGAGCTGGGCGTCGTGGAAAACTAACCCGGTGGAGGCAGACCCCTCGGTCGCCGCCTTCAAACATCAACCGGCGTCGATCCCGGGCGGACACGGGGTGCCCTTTGGCAACACGCGAAGGGAAGCAGACCCGCGGGCGCACCACGGAAGCAAGAGGCCCCTTCACCAGGACGGCGAGAACGAGTCCCATAGTGAAGAAGGCGTGACACAAGCTCTGCCAGGGGTGGACGCACCACGACAAGAGAAAGTAGATTTTCTGCTTCTGCACAAGTTTTGTTTCCGTCTAGCATTTAACGGGAACTGCCCCAAAGCCAGTTGCCCCTTCAGCCACGACCCCAGGATTGTTCCGGCAGGCCACTTCAGAGCCACTGAATTTAAGAGAAGGCGCACCGGACCAGGGGGCGCCGACTCAGCCACGTCACGCCCCAGGAGCAAGCTCTACGCGTTGTCGGATGAGATGGCAGGAATGTTGGCTGCCGTCATGGGGGAGGACTGCGAGCCCGTAGATAATAACGAGTTCGACGCGTGAAGGTTCGCCCTGGAGGGGGTTGCCTTTCCGGGGAGTACTGCCGACTTAAAACTCGTCAGGGTAGCGTTGTTGCCCGGGCCGCCCCTTCGCCATACCCTCCAGGGGCTTGGGCTTCAGGGAAGTGGCCCGCCGCGTAGCCCGGGGCTTGGAGCGTTGGAGGAGCAGTTGGTCGCAGTAGGAAATACTCAGCAACTGTGGGTTCATGGTAAAGTGTGGGACCCGCGTAAAATAGAAGGACGGATCCCTGTGAGAATATTAATTGATACAGGGGCAGGCGACGGCAACTATGTGTCGCTGGCTTTTTCGAAGAGTGTTCAGTCGTGGGGGGGGAGTGCCGTCGGCAGGAAACTCAGTAGCAAGGGAAAAGGAGCTCTGTTAGCCGCCAACCCCGCCAGTAATGGGGTCCCGGGCATGACAATTTTAGGGTCGACAGTGCTCCCCATTGTGTTCCCCCCAGAAGACCGTGTGAGAAACATTTTAGTACGGGTAGTACAAGATCTGCCATACGGTTTTATTTTGGGAGCAAGTTTCTTTCGGTCGAACCAAAGCGTCATATCACTGGACAAACGCAAAGGCTTCCAACCCTCGCCAGGGGCACCGTGGGTGCCTTTCCAGTCAAGGATCGCCGGGGGTAAGCGCTCAAGAGAAATATACTGCGCGGTGCGGGCACCTGACCTCGTCGGGGCGCCGGACCCATGCGTTCCTCCAGACACCCCACCGTTGCCGATATGCTTCTTGGGGCAGGCCGCGTGGGAAGACGACGGCACGCTGCAGTGGGAACTGCGCCTGGTTAACGACGCGGAGGTAGTAGGGTTCGTGGGAACGGCCGTCGAGGCGTACGTACACGGCCCTCAGCCTAGCGAGAAACAGCTAGTGATGATTCAGCCTGCCGAAAAGTACGACACAGATAGCGGAGCGGTGATAGGCTTAGCAAGAGGAGTGCAATGGTGGGAGCCCGGCACCCCACTGTATTGTAAGGTTGTGAACACGGGACCATCTCCAGGAGTGGTCCGGTTTGGACACCCCATCGCCAAAGTAATAGCCCTAAATGTACGGGACGTCGACCAGTTTCGAGCGCTATTTAATCATCCCACGCCAGCCGTCCCGCCCCCTAAAGCAGGGGATACAACCGCCCCCCTACACACCGATCCTTCCCCGCCTGCGCACCAAGGAGTCGCGCTTTCTGACGCTAACATTGGCCAGCTTAGCGCGGGCCAAAAGGCACAGCTATTGCACACCCTTCGACCGCAAAACGTAGCCGGCCTGTTCCCGGAAGATCCGAAGAGAGTGAGGCCGTGCACGATACGAGAATTGCGAATCCCGTTGATCGATGAGAACGGCCCACCGGTTGCAGTTAAGCAACAGCGCTTCTTGCCAGAGCAAGCAGACGCGGTCCAGAAAGAAGTAGAGCTGTTAGCGAAGCGGGATATTATTCGAAAGTCGTCCTCCGCATGGGCAGCCAGATGCGTGACCGTGCCTAAGAAAGATGATACGCTGCACCTGTGTCAGGACTACCGCCCACTGAACGGTGGGGTATCGGCCGCATGAAGACGAACAGTGGGGGTATCGGTGACTTGCAAGGTATATTCCAGCGATGCCAGGGCTGCACGTGGTTCACCTCGATCGACTTGGCATCGGGGTTTTTCCAGCTACCCATTGCCGAGGAAGATCGACACAAGACCGCTTTCCGAGATGCTTTCGGCCAACTTTGGGAGTACAACAGATGCGGGTTCGGGCTCAAAATTCTGCCACCAGCCTTTGCGAGTATGGTAGCAGAGCTGCTGAGCGGGCTGCGAGGAAAGGGAGTTGAGAATTACCTCGACGATATTCTCATCTACACGCAAGACTTTGACCAACACCTCGCTCTCATTGACGCAGTGCTCACCCGCTTACAGTCCGCCGGACTGTCCGTGAACTTTGCCAAATCCAGATGGTGCTGCCCAAGTCTAGAATTTGTCGGGATGGTGATAGACAGACAAGGTGTCCGGCCAGCGCAGTCGAAGGTTGCAGCCGTAGCCGAGCTGCCTCCGCCGAGTATTCCTCGGTATGACCGGTTACTTGAGACAGTTCGTAGCCCAGTACAGCATCCTCGCCGCGCCCCTAACAGACATCCTCCGAAACATAGACTTTGCGTCTAAACGAGCGCGGCGGTCCCCGATCCCGTGGGCGGAACAGCAGCAGCGAGCGTTCTCGGCGCTCAAGTCGGCCCTAACATCCTTTCCTATTTTAGCGTTCCCAGTCTAGGACAGTCCGTTTGTGTTGCACACCGACGCCAGCGCATTAGGAGCAGGTGCTGCTCTAACGCAGGAGCACGAGGGGGTCGAGCGTGTCGTCGCCTACGCTAGCCATCGGTGGTCGCGAATCGATTCACGACGAGGAGCCACCGAAAGGGAGCGCATGGCAGTTCTATGGGCTGTAGTCCATTTTCGCCCCTTCGTGTCTGGTAGAACGTTCACTCTCGTTACAGATTGTTCCGCGCTGCTTTGGTTATTTCGTAACCGAAACCTCGCCCCCAAGCTATACCGATGGTCGTTACGCCTTGGCGAATTTGACATAATCATGAAGTGGCGGGCGGGAACGTCACACCAACTACCTGACGCCTTATCCCGCCTGCTCCTACCGGATCCAGCGGGCGATTCGATCGACGACTCTTTCCCGGACGACGCATCCTCGGGAAAATGTATCGACTACGTCGGCCCCAAGGGCCCGGTTCTCGATGGTCACCTGTTGAAAGAAGTCGAACCGCTGGATGAGGGATTAGTAGACTCGGGGGGGGTCCGGTAGAAACATGTAGTCAGCACGGAAGGTCCGAGTAGCACACGAGCCCCATCTCTGCTGAGTGCGATCGTCGATAGTATCCCACGGACCGTACACATTTTGGAAGAACCGCCCGAACACTCTGACAACCTAGCCAGGGACTCGCAACTCGCCACCTTGCCGTTCCACGATCGAGTTGCAGCAATGGAATCCGGCGACGTGGCTCTGCCAGTAAGGCGGTCCGCTCGCGCTCGCACCCCATCCGTACGCCTAATCCCGCTCCAGGAAGCCCCCTCCCGCCCCCTTCGCTCCGCGAGAATGCCGTGTCCACCAGCGACGTTGCAACCACCCGAAGAAAAACCGTGGCCGGGTCGGAAGTCGGTGGAAGACCCGCTACAGGTTTCGGGACACCCGTCTCCGCCGGATGCAAGCGACCTGCCCACGCCTGACCCCGTCGAGAACAGACTTGCCGCGAGGGGGGAGGGGTCGGCACGGCAGGGAGAACCGCCGGTGACGATGGCGATAGAACGTGCCATCCAGTCGCTGCAAGACTTGCCTCACTTGGTCAGGATGCAAACAGCGGACCCTTTCTTAAGGAAACTCAGGCAAGCATTGTGTAGCCAGGGAGAGGGGGGAGAGGTGGCCACGGTTTCACAAAAGCAGACATAGATAGGTACCTGATAGATGACCAGAGCCTCCTGTGGCTGGACATCGAGCGAAGTGGGACGTTGGTAAGACGAACGTCGGTGCTGGCCGTCCCAAACGGCCTGGTGCCGGAACTGCTAGCTTTGATAAACTGCCAACATGGACACCCCGGCGTCGCAAGAACCTTATCGTTGTTACGAGACCGATTCCATTGGCCTGGCATGTGTAGAGACACACGAGAGTACGTATTATCGTGTGGGTGTAGGTGCAGGAAGCGGTCGCGTAGGCAACAGGTAGCAATGCTGCCCGCCAGATTTCTGGAGCCGTGGGAGGTACTAGAGGTAGACCTGCAGAAGTTCCCGAACACGTCGGAAGCAGGAAACGAATACCTACTACTTGTAGTGGATAGAGCTTCCCGCTTCCCCTTCGCATACCCTTTGCCATCGAAGGAGGCACACGGAGTCGCCCGTCTGCTCCTAGATCTCCGCCTCACATTTGGGGTGCCCTCGTTCATTAGGGCCGACGGTGGGGGGGAATTCACGGCTGCCGTAATGGAGCACCTATGTCGATGGTTGAAGGTACCCATAAAGTTCGGCCCGGCAGATCACCCCAGGGGTCAGGGGGGCGTAGAGAGAGTAGGAGCCGGGATCCAAGATGTGCTCTCTGAGCTCTGCAAGGCCTGGCCGACTAGGTGGGATGAGTACGTTGCCGCTGCTTGTTGGATCAAACGTACAATGCCAGACCCATCGTTACCCTCCGCCATGACCCCCTTCCAGCTCCTCTTCGGTCGTAGCCCGCGCACAACGCTTGGCATGTTGGTCCCACAGATGGATGACACCGAGGCCACAGGTGGTCTCAGCAACTTCATCGAGAATCGCAGGCACAACATGCGGGAGGTTGCAGATGCTCTGAAGACGATCCACGAGGATAAGGAGTCAGCCAGACAACGCCGTAACGCCAAGATATCGAGACCATCGGCAGGGGTAAACGTAGCCGAGGGAGACCTAGTCTTGGCGCGGGAGAGCGATAGCTCGCTCTTCCGACAGGGGATGGGACCAAAGTTGGTCCACGAGAAATGGACAGGTCCGTGGACTGTGACTAAGGTCGTGTTTAAGGGTCTGAGCACGGTTATAGAGATGGAAGGGAGAAGAGAACGATCCCGCACTGTGTCTGTAGCATCACTCAAGCCCTTCTACAGGCGCTCATCGGACCTGAGGCACCCCATAGGGGACGAGTTTGCGCAAATAGCGTGGGGGGCAGACCTGGGTCTCAAAGGAGACTCGGTCGCAGCAGCGCCGATGTATACGCTACTAGACCGCAGAAGCGTGGCGAGTGAATCAGGGACAGTTCGTTGGGAGTACCGAGGAAGGTTTCTAGATGGCGTTTCCTCAGACTGGGTCACAGAAACCGAAGCGTTAGACAGTTTTGCTCCACTACAGCTAGATACCTTTCATGCCCTATGGAACCTACACCCCCCTAGAGCAGAACAAACCCAGAAAGCACCCGATCCGAAGCAACGCGCGCGCTTAAGTAGAAGTGAGGCCCTAGCCCAATTCCCGATAGGAACAACATTCACTAGGTCGCACGCGGTGGGAGGTAAGCAGATAGACCGGGTAGGACAGGTTTACAACTTATGTTCGCCTTACTGGCGCGTCAGATTCCCAGACAACGATTGGGAAGAGTTGACAGTCTCAGAAGTGAAGAAGTGTTTAAGGAGGAAGGTGAAACCGACGAGGTAAGCCAGGCCAAGGATCCCAATGCCCTGGGAGGCGTAACCCCGAACACCGGTACAAGGCAGCAGCAAGGCCATAGTAGGAACGCAGCAGAGTGTGCAACAGCCGTGGTTAGTACTTAACTCAGTATGTACCGGCGAGGGTTTTTCCGACACTAAGCTTGCGAGTACTTACCGCCCGTCATACCGCGTTGCTGGCTCTAGAGCCAACAAGCTGGGGGGGATGTTACGGCGGTTTGGCTCAACAGGGCATTGCTAAGGTAGGCGTCGAGAGCCATGTAAGGTAGACACGAGTGCAGCCGCTGGATTGAAGCCAAACGAGGTGGTTGCCTAAAAGAGGGCTGCCTGAGGGGCTGGCATGCGAAGCAAAGACGAGATCCATGCGGAGCAAGTCAGCCAATCAAAACCAAAAGGGTCGATGATGAGAATATTCCCCAGGAAATAATGCCTCCTAGCACTCTCGTTGGTGTATGGAGTGCGCATGCCCTCAGAGCTTTCCTGGAGAAGAGCAGCTCACGAACTCTGAGACCCAAACCACGCTAACAGCACCTGTCCTGTCACCACCTTGAGACGAGAGACGGAACTAGGATGGCTCAGCAATACTACTACCCGCAGATGGCAGCCTATGGAGGCGCAGGTCAGACAAATGTGATGATATATGTACGGTCTGAGTTGGGATGCAGGCTTGTGGAGCGGCACGTGCATGGCACACGGCTGCTCGAGGTAGAGGAATAGCAGAGTGAGGATGCCCCGCCCATAGAGGGGTCAGTAGGAGCGCAAGCACAGAGAACAAATCGTTTCAGTTCATCGTTGGGACGGACAGTCTTCGCTTTGAAACCAGCGACCAAGCGAAATTGAGACAGCACAGCTACGACATCGACATCGGGACTACCATCGAGACGGGGCAGCCTACGTACATCGCTAGCTGTGAGTGCTGTGGTTTTGGGGCTTGCGGCTACTTGCGCGAAGGACAGAGGGGTGGAAAGAGAAGACCAACCCGACGCTTGGGTGACAGAGTTTGCACCCGACAAGGAACCAGTAATACTCACCAGACGTTCCATCAGCAGGTTGGTCTGCGATGACAGCTGCGTGATCTCGCCTGTCATCAGCCGATCCAGCTCCTTGTCCACAATGAATCGCACCTTGGCCGTCGTGGAGGACAGGTCGACGATGCAGGAGTCAGCCACGGAGTTGGCGTACTGGGATGTTTCCAGTTCCATGTCGCTGTTGTCGGCAGCGCCGGAGAACTCGTTGTTGTTGTTGCTGGAAGCAGCAGGAGTCTTGTTGTTGTTGCTCGGAGCAACGGGAGTCTCGACGTTGTTGTTGTTCGGAGGCTCCATATTCTTCGATTCTTCGGCTCCGTTCGCGTTGTCGTTTTCCATCTTGAAAGCTCAGGGACAAAAGGAGGTTCGATAAATCGAGAGACCGTCGATGCCAATCTTAGTAGGGCCTAAGCTTCTATCTGCTGCGCGGGTGTTACGAGCACCACGGCCTTCGGCGATACGCGCCGAGAGCAACTCGTGTAAACAGCAAAAGGATGGACAAGCGGTGTAGCTCGGACAAGAGGACGAGGGAGACCAAGAGAGAGTAAACAGGGGGTGATCAGCACACCCGCCTGCCGTCTCCATGCGTCGACATGGTGGTCCGCTGTATGGTAGGGGACACTACGCCCTAAGCGGATAAAGAGACAAGGACAGAAGCCCTTCGGGGTGTTTAGCCCTGTGGGGGTACGGGAGCTCCTTTAGAGAGGACGGACGCCTCGAGGTTTGGTGACGTATAACCAAAGGGGTTTCCACATATACGTGTGGTATGTTGGCCCAGGGGACCTGACAGTAACATACGCACTATTTTATACTGCTGTACCGACGATGATAACACTTACCGCACTACGTATAATAATATGTCAGGACGTATATGCCAGTCGCCCCGAAACTGATGATTTGAAACATCCTCCTTCTCGGGTTATTATGCGTTTAGATTTTGTGCAGCATTATATTATACTTTGTAGGGACGAGGGTAGTGGCTCGGCCATGAAGTTTACGTTTGATCTGCACCATAAGTGGTCACTCACACAAGGTTGGGTGTTGGGCTGTTGTTGGGATGTTCTGCTTGATCTTCTTTGCGTGTGGCTTCGCCAGGATGTTCTCTGTCCAGAAAATGGGCGAACCAAGGCAAAAGGTGTAACTAGGGGTGTACATTGACTCT
This sequence comes from Saccharina japonica, assembly GCA_008828725.1. NCBI lineage: Eukaryota > Phaeophyceae > Laminariales > Laminariaceae > Saccharina > Saccharina japonica. Next base: position 190,957 of record MEHQ01004575.1, on the reverse strand, counting down.
TTTTCGGGGTTGATTTGATTGTTGTTTAATTTGTCCAAACCGTGTTGATTTAATCATGGTTAGTTGGTTCATATCAACACAATCAACTACACGATGATGTGATGATTAGTTGGTTAATATGAACACAATCAACTACACGATAATGTGATTAATAATCATGATTATCGGTTGAATATTGATTGTTTTCGTTACAGCACAAAACGCCTCTTCTTGATTAAAACATAATCAAATAATCATGAATCATTTCCATAATCAACTAATCATTGATTAGGTCATTTATGGCAATGTGCGCCGGAGGAATATTTGTTCACGATTACATCACAAAACGCCCCTATCAATTCAAAAATAATCAACTAATCATGGTTATAGTATGTACTATAATCAACTAATAATGACCAGTTGATATATAGTCAACAATCAACAAGACTTAATCACATGACGTGATGATTAAAATTAATCACCAAAAATAATCACAATCAACACGTGACTATGAGTTGATGTACATCCCTAGGTGTCACACAAAACCACAACACAAAGATCAACACGCATGCCAATTATTACAACGCTATATAAACGACATAATGCCATTTATTTCAGGGGTACGCGCGGTGCCGGGCAGGCCAACGGAGAGCGCGCTAAGCGCGGAATTGCATCCGGTCTGCCCCGCCGAGCAAGGCGTGCAAGGGCCTTGTTTCTTTCGTCTGCCCGAGGGGCGCTATGGAAAAATTTCCCGGGTGCTGTTTTTATCCTGCGGGGACTGGGAATGTTGATCGTGAGAGTGGCTCGAAACCTATCTTGGTTGACGGGATTGGACGGGAAGAACACGATTCTTTGGCGGTACGGGACGGGACGGGAACCGATTTTTGGCGGTACGGTACGGTACGGGAAAATTTTCGGCGGTACGGGAAATGATCGGTGAACGGGTCGGGAATAGGTCGGGAATAAGTCGGGAATGGGTCGGGAATAGGTCGGGAATGGGTCGGGAATGGGTCGGGAACCGGGTCGGGAATACGGTCGGGAATACGGTCGGGAAACGCAGTCGGGGAATTGTTGGGAACACGGTCGGGAACACACGCTGGAGACAACGACTGAAAAGGGTATAATCAAAAGTCTTCTTCGAGTACGAGTATAACATTCGCTAGAACGGTGCCAATAGGAGCAGGAACCGGGGCTGATTGCTTTGGCGCTGCTTGAGGCGCCGAAGCAGATCCGCCGGGATCCTCCACCTCCACAACGTCCATGCTTGATGCCATGTTTTGTCTTTGGGCCGGGTGGTGGTGTGAGTGTTCTTGGTTTTATTCTCGACTATGAATAATGCTTCCCAAATGTACGACCCGATTTATTATAACGTACTAAACAAGGGAACATCGCCGTCGGCCCAGGCCGCCGGCGAGAGGGATAAGGTTAAGGTCCCCAATTACGATGCCAAGGGACAGAACGCGTATCGTAAGTGGATAAACACTAGAAGAACTTGGATGTAAACTTTCAAAACATTCATCACGGCGGGGGGTACGGAGCGCGAGGCACGAGCGTCGAGAACTCAGGTTTTCCTGAGGTATGAAAATGGCCCGAGCGTCGAGAACTGACGTTTTGCTGAGCTCAGACAATTATAAGAATATGGTATTCAACAGCATATCTCTATACGCAGGTGTAAGTCTGGTCCTGGATTGATATCGTTGAATCAATTATCTTAACTTATTGTTTGAAATTCAATTAAAAAAAACGAGAGGGAAAAATAAAGAAAAAAGGAAATATAGTATTCGCGCGTAACGATTTGTTTATAGTTCGGAAATATACGAGTAAAAATGCAGTATACGCACTTGCATCCATCCATGGTCATGCGATGGGAAAACGAAAAAATCGGCGGTAAATGGAATGGGAATATCTGCCCCAATAGTGAGATGCGGGATGGGAGAAGCTGTGCCCCATGGTCGGGATGGGACGGGAATCACTTACATGACAGTGGGATGGGAATAGTCGGGATTGGGCGGACAGCGGGACGGGAATAGTCGGGAATGGGCAGACAGTGGGATGGGAAACAGTCGGGAACGGGAACACGGCCATTACCGCGGGACGGTAGAGCTCGGGAACAGAAACTGACGATGGTAACGGTCGGGAAATCGCGGTCGGGAACGAAAAATCTGACGGTTTCCCATTCCCGTACCGTACCGTTCCCGTCCCGACCACATTTTCCCGTCCCGACCTTCACCGCGCGTACCCCTGATATATTTGCAACACTATAAAAAATATTTACATATCGTATCCTTTACTGATGATGCTGTCTGTTGTGTGTGGTAGGACATCTGTTTAGAATGCTGAGCTACTATTACTGATGATGTACCTATGATACATGCCTGGTACCTGGCTGCTATATACGAGGAGAGACAAGCCGGTTGAAGTATTTTTATATATGGATATGTCGTACCCACGATCACGGGGTATTTAACGTGCGTAACATACCGTGCCGTATTCTTTTAGGGAGCCAGATGCCCTCCTGGTGGTATATATCATAGCTCGAAATTCAAAAGTTTTGAATTAAATCAACAGCAGCAGCAGAAGAAGGCACCTGGCGGGTATACCGGTACCTCGTACGTACTCGTATGCAGAAGTCGTCGAGACGAGTCGAAGGAAGAAAGTACTCGTACGTATCATATATGATACGTCAAAATATTAATCTATTTATCAACTATTATCGCGATAAATACGAGTATGTGTAATGGTATGGGCTAGGAAGACCGGTAATTACCTCTGCATAGGTAACACCCAGTCTTATCACATATGTATGTCTGCACTTGACTTGTACTGCTGTGCGTAGTGGGGACGGGAGCGAGATATTAATGCATTTTCTGTTTTCTGTGACCCCGGGTCTGACTTACGACTATACAGCAGAGCACACCTATCAAGAGGCGGCCTATCAGAAAGCCAGGCTGTTATTTGGAGGAAATCAATGAATCCCAGAGTCGATTTCTCGAAAAATCGCGCAGAAAGTGCAAAGCATGTGCATGCTCTGTCAAATAACAAATCCAGCCTGGATCGGCTTTCCCGTTTCCTAGTATACATGTATGTATATAGGTATCCTGTACCGGTAAACTACTCTGTACCGAAATATAAGCACCTTGTACACAATATACATCATCAAAATAATGTTTATACTTAGGAGTGGGGGGGTATAACAGACTATTAACGCGGGAGAAGGAGGAGAAGCGAAAAACATGAGTGGGTCGTGAACAAGAAAATAGGTATTTACCGAACATGTGTATACCCTTTGACTTTTAGCCATTAATAGGTACACTGTGTTATGTACACCGGAAAAGGCTTCCTGGCCTGCCTGATATGGGGCCTACGCTCTGCGCTCCATTGTACCTACACATGGCTCAAAATGCGTACGAGTACGTACATATGTAAGCCATAAAGTTGTGAAACGAAAATGGAGTAGCCGAGAATTTGTGTACCTATTCATACGCAATTTGGGACATTTACAGATACATACGTGCAATGGAGTGCAGGGGTATACTCTTAGAGGGCGGCACAGCAACTCATGTCCTGCCGTCGTCGCCATATGTTAAGGCATTAGTCCGTTGGGCTATACCGGTTATCGCCTACCCGAACTATGCCTTATAACATTTGCCCCCCCTGGACCGGCGGGATATTCAGGACAGATCGGATATACGGGTCGTCGTGTCAAAGCCATTTGGCCTCGCGGTTCCAATATTATGGGAACCCAGGGAGAGAGTATTTTTCATGTTCTTGACATAGGGAAATTCACTTTTATTTTTAAAAGCTTTTTCATGGTGGAGGTGAGATTCGACCTCAACACCACTGCAACCCATGTCCTGCCGTCGACGCCATTTGTTAAGGCATTAGTCCGTTGGGCTATACTGGTTAAAGGTTAACCGATCGCCTACCCGAACTAAGCCATATATAACAGGCCCAATACCAGACAGGCCAGGAAGCCTTTTCCGGGGTACATCACGCAGTGTACCATTTAATGGCTTAAAGTCCGTATGTATACCTTTTTTTCGGCTAATGACTAAAAAACAAACACAGGAGTATAGTATTCAAATGGCCCCTTCGGTCATGATGAAACACGAGTCTTCCATCGTTGAAAAATATTGTTTTTTCGTTTTTTTTGCAGCAGCAATACTATTTCTGGTATAATAACACCTTACTTATCAGTACTCCTTAAGGAAAACGGCATAGCTCCAGTTCTAATGCTCATTATTTCGCCCATTGAGTATTTGCGAAGAGCCTAGACCATGGCCAACATTCGTGCTCCAGTTCTAATGCTCAGTATTTCGCCCATTGAGTATTTGCGAAGAGCCTAGACCATGGTCAGCATTCGTGTCTCGGGAGGCATATCGATCAGACGCCATGGTCTAGGCTCTTCGCAAATACTGAATGGGCGAAATACTGAGCATTAGAACTGGAGCTATGCCGTTTTTCGTAAGGAGTACTGATATAGTGTTATTATACCAGAAATAGTATCGCTGCTGTAAAAAAACGAAATAATATATTTTTGCAACGATGGAAGACTCGTGGTTCATCATGACCGAAGGGGCCCCTTAAACACTATTAATAGCTGTCTTTGTCTCCAGTAATATTTACTTTTCATCCGGCAGGATATTTCCGGGAATTTTACAGTCACTAATGATGTATGGAGGTATATCGTGGTCCGCAGGTTCGGAACAACAAAAAAAACGTCGAAAGCGGTGCAGCCGCGTTTCTCGCCGTTTCGGGCCCGTTTTGGGTCCGGTTTGGGGTCAGGGTTAGGGTTAGGGTTAGGGTTAGGGTTGGGGGTTGGGTTGGGTCTACGCGCGTACCTTGATCCCACTAGGAAGTGCTTCCTAGCCCGCAAACGCAAACAACGAACAGCCCAACCCCTGGAAGATCTTACCGGACGATGTGTGAATAGTTCTCTGTCTTTGTGTTGAAATTGAAAAAAATGATTCATACAACGATAATCACTCCGAACATATTTTATCAGATATTTCCAATATACGCATATACGTACGTATACGTATACATGTTGATAGTATACAAATTATATGATACGTGTACGTATTTTACTTTGTTTTTAGCTACTCCGGTTGTTGTTTATTGCGGAAAAGATAGCCCGTGGAGAGACGGCTCCGGAGAACTTGCACGTACGTGCGAGTCTAACGAATCTGCACGTACATCCAATGCCGTTTTATGTATAGCAGGAGTTGTTGTAGATATGTATGGCCTACATGGGTACCAAATGGGATCGAGGTGCCAGGTGGGCCTCCGGCGGCTCCTGCGGCGGGCTGATTATATTTCTGCACCTTGTGGGTGGGAGCAGGGTGCCAAATGGCATCAGATCCGGGTGGGATCAGGTTCGGGTGGGAGCAAGGGTAAAGATGGTGCAAAAGTACGTGCAGTTTTAACAGCCCACGGCACGTACGTGCAATTATACGGCTGGTGTCATAGGACAGGATCCAAAAACTTTAGAGCAGTGAAATACCTCAAGGGAAAAGAATACACAAAAATATAAATCATTTCAAAAGGCAAACCGGGACCCAGCACTATTCAATAATACAGTAGTACGTATTATATAAATTGAAAACTTGAACGAAATTAAGGAGCAAGGATAAAGGAAAAAAAGAAAAAAAAAATGAGGCAAGTGACGATACACAAAGCAAACAATAAACAAAAACCAGAATCAAAATCAATTTACAGGGAGAGCTCGTACTGCTAACTGCTATACGCACGTGCGTTGAATACAAAAGGCAAAATATGTATGGCGCGAATGAGTTCTACAAAAAAAAAAAAAAAATGCACGATCTCAGGTGTCCCGGAGTTTTCTGTAAAGGGTGGAGTTCTGGTCAGAATCAACTTTCGAGTGGCGGAAACGATCGGGAACGTCATTTCCGATCGATTTAGAAAGTGTACAAAAAATAAAAAATAGTTCCTGCTCTCTGAAATTCCGAAAATATTTTCGAAATTGAAAAACAAGCACAATGGAGGGTGCATTTTTGTTTGTACACGCGTTCAATCGACGCCGCCTGGCCGTTTTAGGGGGGGTAGAACTTCACGGAGAAGCGATGCGACCAAAACTCCATCCTCCAGAGGCACCGGAAAATCTGGCGGGAAATCAGTACATTCTCAGAGTGTTGAGGTTTTGGGGTGATTGATCCTGTACGTGTGCCTCAGCAACAAACTCATCGGGGACGAAAAACTGGTCTATGTTAGCTACCAGCTGTGCGGTCATGATTCCGTTGTTTTTTTTTGTCCTCCGGCCATTTTGAGACCGTGTTTGAGTTGAAAAACTGCTGAAACACAGGTTTGCGCCAAAACAATTGCGCGAAGGCGCCAGTGTTTCGTGCCTTTTGGTACCCAAGGAGGCGCACTTTTGAAAATCTGACACCGGATTCGTTATCCCCACCCCAATTTCACCCCCCCCTGAAAGTTTCACCGAATTCTGAGGGGAGGGGTTTTTTTATCACCATCCCCGCTTTTTTGCGTGTTTGTCATATTTCAATAGCGACCCAGACAAAACCCACTGAAACCCAGGCACCAAGTATCACATTGGTTTGAAAAATTTGACACAAGTGCGCGGGAGGGCACACTGAGCACAACATTTTTTTTCGCATCTTAGTAGGGGATTTTTCATCACCATCCCCTCATTTTAAGAAATTAGCTCCGGGATACCTGAGATCAGCTATAATACGATGTAGTAACAGGAAGAGAAGGGGAAAAGGGAAAAAAGGGAAAACAGTAAAAGAAATAAGGACCATATATCATACAACAGTAACGATCAGGCTTATTGGGCACACCAACCGATACGCACGGCCCCCCCCCCCTCCCGGCTACCTTGCCGCCAAGCCCCTCCCTGGGCGCAGTATAGGTGCCAACTGTCCGTGTCGCAGTTACATCCATCCGCAGCCTTCGCTTGCAGCTATGCTGTTTTGCTGCATACACTTCTACGCATCATGCCACTCTCGCGTCAAAAACTCTGCCACGTCCTCGACAACTCGAAGCCACCAGTCCGCCTTCTGTGATGGCTCGCGTCACCCTACCCCATACAACATACAACAGTAGTAGTACTTGTCATATGTAAATGAGATACACTTACTGCCGACCATCTCCCGATTATCACCCTCCTCGAGGCAGCCGGTCCCCTCCCATTAGTGCGACGAAGACACCGAACAAAATCCTACATCTGCGCACCGTCGCCCTGTGTTTTCGTACCCATCTTACTACGGCGTACGTACCCGACATACGTTTCGGGATATATTTTTTCAGCCAGATTGGAATTCTTATGTAACGAGAAAAGTATTTTTCTGGTTTTCTCAGAAATTTGGGTATTTTCAAAAATGAGTCAAGACAGGGTGTGTTCCAGGCGATTCTCAGTACATAAAAGCAGCATTCCTATTTAATATTCCCCAAACTCTCAGTTATACATTCTTGATTAATATATTTCTCACATCTGTCGCGCCCTCTGTATTGTTGTTTAATACTGTAAACCATTTTCACTACTACTGTATGAAGTGGAAAGAAAGTGTCCCCCACTATTAATAATCGAAACCCCAAACGGTTTTGTGCCTAAAAGCACGAGCGCAGTTCTTAAGGAGTTAATGTGTTGATGTGATGGTGGGATGGTGGGTAGCCCACGATGTGTTAGCCTGTCTGACGCCACGAGTTCGTGGCCAAGTTCCAAAGTCGTACAAACTACCTCACCAGCGTTCTAAGGCATTGTCAAAAACGCCTAGTGCCATGACTGCGGGACAGTCAACGCTTTGCTCCGGTACATGTTTTGCTGTGACGGTCCGATGTCGTGGTACACACACCTCGCGCATTCCTATCGGGGCGGGCCCTCTGCGAAACCCTCTTTTACACTGAGTCTCGACGTCAGGTATCGGGTTGGGTTCCTGAAAAGCTCGATTATGTTCCCCGTTGGTCGTATCGGCCCCATCGCTTGGTACCGATAGCTTGCGTGGTCCTACTGAGGCTGTAGCACCGCCGCAGGCGCTGTTGAGGAGAGAATCGAAGCCCGAAATCGGACTAGGTTCGACTACAGCCACGGCGGTACCAGACACCGTTCAGCGAACATATTGGTGAATAGCTTGGGCATTCGTTTGTTTGCTGAACAAGACGGTCACCATGTTCTTTGTTTTCCCTCTACTCGATCACCCGTATCGCCGAGCGGGTGGCGGTGGCGATCTGGTCGCCGGCCAGACATCCAGGCCGGGAACGTTTTTCTTCCTGAATGCATATATCCATGGCAACGCTTCACCGTGGATAGGGCAACAACGTGATACTGACGACCGTCACCAAAGCGACGGACGTGAGGCACAGCACCGCGTTTGCGTTCGTTGTTACCATGGTATTCCGTACTGCATGATTTACAATGTATTGGACGTGTGGGCTGTCGTGGGCCAGGTGACCTGCAAACGATTTTGAGCGCCTGCGCTCTGGGTCGCATCATTCTCCGCACTGATTTTGCGCGCCTGCGCTTTGTGTCGGATCATTCCCGCACTCACTACATACACGTAAACACTTGATTCGGTACTGTCGCCTTGCATTGACGTGCACAATTCCAGCCACCCCGGCCTGGACAAGCGGTATGGTGGGCGCTAAATATAAATAAGGGATCATCCCTGTGGCGTTTACACCAGCAGGCAATGCGTTCATTGTTTTGCTCTTGCGGTACTCCGTCAACAGCTTCGCCAATTTGATTTAAAAACAATCGATGAGGAGTCTCCTATCACACCTCAGAGGAAGTGGCGGGGCATATCTACTCCCGGCGAGGCACGGTGCGGGCTGCTGAGCTTGTCTTCGTTGATTCGACACTGTCGCGCAGAAACAATTATGACGGAATACTACTGGCTGTAGCGTGGTACTTTGGTTATTGGAGCCCGCCATTCGAATTCGGCGTTGAGTTCATGTAGCTGGTCTTGCATCAATTCGCTAACAGCTCCGCCTACCAGTGTTCGGCCTAACAACAAACTACGAGAGGTGTGCAATCACATGGCAGATGGGGTTCGGAGTGCATCCATACTCCTGGCGCGGCACTGTGTCTGCTGGTGTGCTTGGCTTCGTATACAGTATAGGACACCTAATGAGAAACAGGCTAACAAGAAAGCCAGCCTGAGATTTGGAGGAAAGTAAGAAATTCGGGAGTCGTTACCCTGAAAATAGTGTAGAAAGCACCCTATCTCAAATAAGAAATCCAGCCTGGTCCAGATTTCTTGGTTCGTATTATTTAGGTGTCCTGTACTGTACTCGATATTGTCATCGCAGAAAATGACAGGTAAACACGATAGCGTTGTACTCATCATTGGAGTCTGTCATTCGGTTAAGGGTTAAGGCGTCAGGTTAACGGGGTTGCTCTTGCAGCATTCCGTCGACAGCTTCGTTCATTTTAGTTTATTCCCACAATAATCGATTACGGGTCTCGAAAATCTCATCAAATTGGGGGGTCGAAGGACGTGCCTACCTCTGGCGAGACGTTGTGTTCGCTTATGTGTTTTTCTTTGTTGATCATACTGCGCGCGCAGGATTCACTGGAAAGGGCATACAGTGGCACAACTATGTCCCTAAATATAAGCAGCGTTCCTTTTGAATATTGATTCGTAAAGTGTGCTTATACTTATGGATCGAGTGCTACGCGGGTACATCTGCTTGATGACTTTGGTTCTTCCAACAAGACATAGAGTGATTTTCGGTGATGCTGCCCTAATAATAGGTTCGTTTTAGTTGCGCGGTACGCACTTCTCGGTAGTGGATTGGTTCATTCTCCGCTTCACCAGCAGGCAAGTTGGTGTTAAGGTGTTTTACAAAAAAAACAAAACGTCAGAAATGGATTATCACGATCGACCCATTTCCCATTTCCAGCCCCGCGGAACACAAAAACAAATAGAGTGGAAACCAACTTCTACCCGGTTCGACGGAAGTTGTGATACAGCAATATATGGACAACAACGCAACAACAATATGTACTAACGGTAAATTATATCCTAACGGCTTCCTGCGATATGCTGCTGCTGATGCTGCACCACCTCATGGCAGCCCCCCTGCGGCTGCGTGGTATTTCGTTTACCGTACGTCCTAACGGCTCTATGTGTATGCCCTGTGCTCTGTAGCAATCGTGCGATTAATGTCGATCGATGCAACTACGACACCTTGTTCCCTGCGTGCATGAGACTGGTGTGGTTGTACGTGTGGTGAGACCACGCTCCCAAGGTTCCATAGTACCACCGACTCGCTGACCTCTATTAACAATACCCGTAGCAATGCAAGAAGGAGCACAGACCCTCAGTCTAAGCATCACAGCAGTCGACAGCGCAAACGGCGCAGCCATTGATTTTGCTTTCGATTCACTCTGGCAGGCCTTCGCCGGATACGGCCGCATGGTTTTACCGGGTATCGCAACGGCTTCGCGTGAACCTGACCTCGCTAAAAGAGCGTGTGCTAGGCAACAGAGCATGGCGGTGCAATTAACCTATGTGCCATACCGCCCTCCTTATTTCCAACGCGGTACCTTCACTTGTGTTTGTGGTTCTGGCCAAATGCAATGTTTACATTCGCCTGGGACAATTCTAGTCCATTTCGGTCAACAATACTAATGTTCCTTCCAGAATCCAAGACACGAAACTCAATGCAAAAACCATTACAACCTGCTGTGTTACGATATGAGCTCGATCATCCGATATGGGTGCCGAGCCCACGCGCAGGCTATTTGTACCAGGTACCACACACCATGATATACCAGGCACCAAATATTTATAGGTTTTGACTACTACTGCTGTACGCGTGGGTCGGACCTGCACCCATTTTGCACTTTCACTCGGTTGTGCGTCATTCAAGTTATCTCTATCGAATCCACTCAACGAACAACAATACGGTAACCCAGCCAAAACGATTTGTCGATACATTCTAAAACAGTTGTTTTGCAGAAAGCTTCGCCCCTCCCATCATCATTGTACATATGTTGAAGCTATGACGCTCTTGTTGGCGTTGATTTGTTATGTCTCCTGACGCTCGACGTCTACGGCATTACTATCCTCAAGGTCTATGGTACATATCATCCTTAATGTGAGGTTGTTGAAGCCTATACGGTGCGGTGAAAATGTGTTATGTATTCGCTTCATGCCGACCAACGGGTTTAGCACGCCCAGAACACCGATGAGTCGGATGTAAGAGGAACGTACACACATGCGTTTGATAATAGGAACAGGGTTGATTGTGTATTGACCGAAAATCGTTGTTATTAGGGTATGTTGTACGTGGCCCTCATTCTGACTTCGACGCGTTGTCTGAACTGATGGCGTGCAAAGAGATGACTTGCGTGAACCGTATTCACGCGGCCGACGAGTAATTCTTCCGGATCGGTCACTTTTCCTACAGGTAGGGGGTCCAACTAATGTATATATATGTTCACGTGCAAGTGGATTGGGCGTGGTAGCGTGACTCGACATGGGGCTAGAATGATGTTTTCCAGGTCAATACTTAGAATCAAAGAGGCAAACAAAATTTTGCCTACCGCTAGTACGGGCGTGTGGGCAATATCGAAACTGTAAATTAGACGGCATATAGTGTGCTAGAGCGTCCCACCAATGTTGTTTTACCTGCTTTAATGTCTTGGATAACGTCTACAAAAGTCCTCGTTTACTTTCTGGGTGTCTGAGATTAGGCCAGTTTATCCGTGAGAAGCTAGAAGTGGCGTACAATCCCGAGCCGTTGAGGGTGATATACGCTTCACAAAGATAGTAACAAACACACACCCATACCACACGTGATGCGGGGTCTGAACGCCTTGGTTGTCAGTAGAAGTTAGACCTTTTGACGTACCTATAGCCTTGTTTGGCACAACGTGCCCAGTCCAGCGGACGCTGACACAGATTGAGTACAACGTTCTGGTTTGAAGAAGGCTTACCTGGTGACTACTATATTCATGATATACTCTGAACCAACGCACTCACAAGATTAACGAGTAACCGACTCGCTAATACCGGTCACGCGGCGTAGTGTCGCTGTTCGTACGCGGTGTGCTACAAATCATGCTGGTGACAGCTGACGTTCCATGAATGGCTAACTCCGAGAAAAATATCGCCGTTGTCGTTGAGAAAGCAATGTTCGCACACCGGTCTCGCCAACAAACACCCTCTGCTTGGAACGGGCTAGATCAAGTTCTTCCACCGGTTTCGCCGGTGGTCTAGACATTACCCTGGACCGTTACTGCAAGATCCTTGTCCCAACTAAAGTACGAACAACACCATGGTAAGATTTACCGGAACTCCCAACCTCCAGTGCAATAAGAACATATAAACTAAAACACTGGCTCACATTGATCACGCGAAGAGCTCTAACCAATGAGGATATGATGGTAAGATACGCGAATGAAACCAGCAAGAATACGGGGACTCAAATCGATCACCTCGAGTTTGTATTATAATGTTCCTCCCCATTTCAACCATCTGAAACACAGGCAATGAAATCTCCACAAGTGTACCAAGGGCGGTAAGGTGGGAAACGAGCCCCGTTTATGATAAAAACATGTATGTGAGAGACTCTGTAATGCTTTTTTGCCGACTGCACTTGGACCATCTCAACTTCCTTATCAGCAAAATATACCGGCATCCCAACCACTTCAGCGAAGACCTGCAGCGACAACATTAACCTCATTACCCTCCGTCGGAACACCAGCCTACCGTCGAACCCCTGTCGCCAGCTGTTATGCTTATCCCTCACTCACGCTGCTCATGCATATATCGATACGTCTAGGTTACACCTGCGATCACCCCGTCACATGCCCACCCCACATATTCCAAGCAGCGCGCAAAGCTTAAAATTGAATGTATATATCGTCTGGAATCAAAGTATGCAGTATCTTTCCTCATTGATAACTACTCTATCTCGCCACACTCGATGCCCGCGAAAATGCATGAATATCCATGAAACCGTCGGGTGATACCTTCGAACAGCTCAAGGATACGAGGGTACCAAACCGTGACATGCAGTGAGACGTTCGTACAGTCTGAAGGAACGTTGGGGTACCATTACACCCAGTGTGTAGAGCTAACCTCTAGAATTTGCGAAGAAGGGCAAAATCGGTGCCAAGAGGACCGGAGACACGGTAGTCCTCAACGGTCCCGCGGAATGCCTCGAACCCTTCCATCACCTCGCGGCCGGCCTCATCCAGCACGGGGCGGGCCGTCTCACCCAGGATTCCGGACAGCGACTCGTTTTCAACATTCAGACCGTGCAGCCCCACGTCCATCTGCCAAAACTCCAAGTCAGGCAAGACGCGGCCGTCCCAGTCTAAGTCACCGCCGCCTTGAGTGTTCGTGCCGACGTTGAGACGCACCGTGACCGAGGATGTCACAATTTTAACCACGGCATGGATGGCCTGTAAATCGGCAAGGTCGTGCTGATCGATGTACTGCGCGCACCACTTCGGCGCCGCCATGTCTTCAAACCGAAGGATCCAGTCCTCGAAACTTTCTTCGGGGGCTAACTCGCGGGTGCCTTGCAGCATTTCGTCGTACATACGGGCCCAGATCTTGTCTCCTCCGAACTGTCGGCACTCCACCGGTAAGTTAGACGCCGACACAGTGATGCCATCGGCCACGTGCCCGTCCCTGGAAAAGCGGAGGAGGTCTTCCACTTCCTCCCCATCGACGACAGCGCGCAGACCGCCGTCGGCAAGGCAGGGTGAGATCCCGCGGGAACACCCGTTGGTGTCAGCATCGTATGGGTTCTTCACCTCGATAACGAGAGAGTGCCCCTCTGACAAAACGCTGAGGCCCGTGATGAGTTGGCGATCAGGGAACTCCCCGGGCAGAGGAGCAGTCAACCGGACGTTTACTTGAAGGTTGGCGTCGTCGTCTGCGACCATGCTGTACCATCCACCGTCGACTCCAGACCAATCAATCTTCTGGCCGCGCAGGCCTTTCATGTGGGGATCATCACACACGTCCGAGCCATCCGGGCACACTGCGTTGTTGTCGTTCACATTCGGGCGAAAGGAAAATCTATTAAAATACAACCAGTCAATACTGCTCGACAGGGGACGTCTATGGCAGTCGCACATCCACAATATACTTAACGCGCGCAGACTAACGACGCACATGGTTTGTTGTTGGGTCCCGTGGTATGACACCATTTCACGCTTTGCCGGCGTTTGAATATCGTACGTACTGCAACATCGAGTTATTGATGGGTTGGACCTCTTTTTGTCTAGTCTTCACCTCAAATACACGAAACATACCCGACCCGATGAAGGCAGTATAGGGTTTTGCTGCGAAGGCGATTCCTTAAGTACAACCAGCCAAACGGGGACGACAACAATTGATGGCAGGCGAGGCTAGTGTCTGGTTTCGGACACTAAACATATATGGCCACTACCGCTGACAATAACCAGACGTCCAAAATCACAACCCTCATGGATACGAATTTTACAATCATGGTCATTTCGTACCTGGCGTGAAACCTGGTTCGAATAGGTGGAGGGAACGGTCCGGGAGGCCGAATGGAAAAGGCAGCAGGGACAGCAGACGAGGTAGCAGTTGTAGATCAGGTGTTTGGGTCTAGGACATAACGCGTGGCGCGTGCTATGATAAGGGTTGCTACAAGCGAGGATAAAAAATGGTTGGTTGTGACTGACGGGGTTCCTCTAATGATGAATTAAATAAGTATCGCATTGTTTATCACATTTTTGTTAGAGAAATGATGGGTTTCCACGTAGTTTTAACCACTTGGACTTATCGAAGCAACAACAAAACGCGTCTGCTGTATTGCTCGGATTCCGACAGTCCGCCGTTGTGTGCTGTTTGCAAGACCCGAACAACACAGCAAGGTGCGAGAGATAAGAGCGAGTCTGCGAAAAGGTACATACCGAACCGGATGCTAAAACACTAAGTTTCCAAGAGCATGAAACGCAAGAAAACGTATGCGCTAGAAACACAAAGTTGCTGCTGCTGACTAGTCGCCAGGCTGTTAGCGTTAGTAAGCATCAGTGGTATGAGGTGACGCGTCCAAGTCTGGTCTCTCTTTTTCCCTTCAGCGCATCAAATTGGTCGGGCTCGAAGCAACTTTTCCTTCTCCAACGAGCTCGTTAGAACACGAGACACAACACAGCACAAGTGCTACGCGCTTGTTAATGGGGGTAACATGAGTAGTAGAACCACGTCGCTGCTAGTTGTCAGCGCTGGTGAGTCCGGTATGTGTCGTAATGAGGTGAGTGGGGTTAGTCTCTCAAACAATCAACCCCGATTTCCTCCCAATGGTCTGAATGTTTCATGAGAAACAAATGGCATTTCCAGATCGACCGAGACCACTAGAACATCAAACACAAGACAAAACCAGCCGTATCCCCTTGCTACGGCGACGCCATCCGCAGACGAAGCAAGGTTGTGCCGCCTTCAAGCGGTTAGGGACTTGATAGCTGGCAGCTGCAGCATCCGCGTTCGAAATGTTTCGCTGCTGGTGCTGTGGCTGTGTCCAAAAGGTTTATTTTTCCTACAGGCACACCGATCGGGTTATTCGGCGGTATACAGTCAACTGCATTTTTAGATTGAAGGAAATAAACACGAAACCTCAAACCTCTAAAACATATTCACGTTGTTGGGAACAGGTTCATTACTTCTTGACCACCAAAAAAGGCCCTGCAACCTACGAGGGTGAACGTGCCCGCTCCAACAGATTTCACATTTCTTGTAGGGGAAACCCCCTCGATTGTTTACGACAGACTATCTGTTGTTGCTCACTTCGAATGGATCCAAGTATGTATAATACCCTATTTTTTGTACGTCGTATGAGTGTCTCGCTACACAAGTAAATAAATCAGGAGATTTACGAGTTGATGTATTTCACTATAATCCAGAGAAGAGCTACTGCAAGCAGGTGGTACCTCTATCCGCAGTGCAAGTTGTCAAATCCATGATCGACGCGACTTAACGGTGCTGCTGTGACGATGAGTGTTCCAAACATCGTTCAAGCTGTGCGATTGTGAAAAAATATACAAACACACGGTGTACCTATTATGCTTGGAAATGTCGGCATGGGCAAGACCGAGACGGGTCCTTGAAATAAAGACGTCGAGGGAATGAGAACCTCGCGGTCGCTCGTAAATACGGTTGGTGACCGAAACAGACAGATCTGGCAGTAGAACTACAGTACGGACAGTAACAAGGTACGAATTTTACCTGCCAGAGGATTCCGCAAGCTGGTGTTCTAGTTTGTGCAATTCCGTATTACGTATACGTCGCCGAAACTACTGCAGGAACATAGTCTTACGGCACGAATTCAACAAGGGATTCGAGAAGCGAGCACAAAGGTAAAGAGGTGGCGAGTGTCGTTATTTTATCCCGGTGAGATCCTACTAATATATGCTCCAAGCGTAGGGGCAACGGGTTGTTGTATAGTAACTGACTGTTTTCAGTATCCGCTTGCACCATAAAGAAGACATTGTGTTCAGGAAAAAACAGACATACCCAGTCCATTTCTCATGACCTAAAACATAGACCACTAACGCCACGTAACAAATACGCACCAGGAGTCCTGCGCTTTGCTAGCCTCGGATAGTACATAGTTTGGCTCGAAACGGGCCAGATACGGCCGGATTTGACTAGTGTATCTATATATAACGGTGTTTCCTAGCATACCTACTATACAAGGGGAGAGAGCCTTCACAATGAATGCCTGAAGAATGCCAATGTAGTACCGATGGAAAGCCTAGAATCAACCGTGTGTTATAACGGGCCAACGATTTCTATTAACGGAGTTTTTGAAATACACGCACCAAAGAGACGGCTTTGATGTCGTTTGGGCCATGTTTACTGTCGACCGCCGTGAAAGATTTCAACTATTTTCACATGGTTTGGAGATCCTCAGAGGCCATTCACTGGTTTTCTCCATGTATGCGGTCCCCCCTGGGTCGTAACTCGTATGATACGTAAGTACTCTACAGAATATACATTTCTGTACACTATGCCCCCATGTATCTGGTGCATGCTGACGAAGAGCTATTGCTTTTATCGTTGGTGTTTACGATGTATTCGGTTATGATGAGTGCTACAGCACCCTCGACATAGACGACAGTTCGTTTGTACCATCTCCCGTTCAGGTGGCCTCAACATTATTTCGGCCAAGAAGTTGACTTCGTGCCGAGAAAGTGATCATTTGACGGCAAACGAAGACTCAAAGCTGGCAACGGGGGGGGCGAGCAGAATACGTACTCTTGCCGCGCACGCCGTAGTGAAACATATAGTTAGCGTCGTGAACGCCCGCAGACCCCTATGGAGTCCGTGGGGCCTGGACTATATCTTCACGAGCACAATATAATTCTGACTTAGGAGACCCCACGGGTATTATTCAGACGCAACAGCGTTATTTGTTTGTGAGTTCTCAATTGAGAACCCTGCTTCGTGGCGTGTGCATTGTACTTCGTGTCCGGATATTTTTGGTTTGGCCCGGATGGAACAGATACGTCTGGGTTTGCCTTTTGGCACGGTCATATAGAAGATTATCCGTATTCGACACCACGTGCATCGCGAATTGCTCGTTTACATTGAATAAAATTATTGCGAATTCGCCAGCTGTGAGTACAACCGATTGGATAGTTGATACTCAACGTTGGGAGCTGCGTAAATTGTGTGTTCCACCTATGTATGTGTTAGTTGTAGTGTTCGTGTGAGATTCGTGATGTATTTGGTACCCTAGTAGTTACTACTCAGATTTAGAGTAAGCCGTTTGCGCGTGTTGGGTGTTTATTCATGTTAAGGATATAGTTCAATGACCCTACTGAGTGCGACCCGGGTCAGCACGACAATGTATCAATGGCATTCCGATGGCGGTGGGTCTATGACAGAAACCAACCGAGCATTGGCGAGTATACCGCTGCAGTCCAGTTCGCTGATTACTGACGCCTTTAGTATAGAATCTGCAGACTGAGATCGTCAGAGTCTAGTCCTACAGCAAACGTATTTCGCAGCGTGGAGTTCTACGGGTCAAGAAGCTCAATTACAAAGGGCGGCGAGTAAAAGTGCCTCCCTGCAAAGTATGTTTCAATAAAACTCGGCCTGGTGCATCACCGTACAACCATGAGTAGCACACGCGCTAGTGTTCAGCCGTTGCCCCTAACTTATCGCCGTACGTTTTGCCGCCTCACCGCATACACCGTCACCAGCACTGTTGGCGCAAACGCCGAAGATACACGTGCATCCTGCGGGCTGGTAACACACCTGAAAACCAATACAAGTGCGCGAAAGAGGTAATTCGAACATAAAGTCGCTGGTGTCTGTTTGCCTGACAATGTTAGTTGGGTGAACTAAAAATACGAACCTCCCGGCTACCGCAGCACCCAGCCTGACTCTAAACTCGTGCTGTGGTAGCGGAAAATATTTTAAACAAGTTCTTGTGTGTCATCATCTTTTTACCAATATGAAATGTTTTGTTGCTCATGCGTTGTTTACTTTCGGTTGGATGGTATTCTAGATCGTACGCAAAGGTACCTGAGCTCGAGAATTGTACAGCACGGTCTGTTTAAAGAATGGGCGACGCATTAGCTGAAACAAGTGATACACGTCGTTGCTGCGCTATACAGCCATGTGTAATATCCTAAACTTTACAACTGATGGGTGCGGATTCAAACATCCCTCAATAAATCATGTTTCTTGGTACATATAGCGGACGTTTACGTTATAAGTATACTGCCCAGACCTGCGTGTAAAGCTCGGGGCCCCGATTTTGCATGATTTAACAATTTTGAACGTCGGTGTTGTTCTCAAATCGCACAAGGTAGCAACTGGGGTTTTCATTATTTTTCCGGGGTTGCGCAACCGACCGCGCTGGGAGGTCGCATAGATGCATACACCGGCATTCTTCTGTGAGAACAAGGGGGTAACGTTCAAGCGGTTGACACACACAACGGCAAGGCAGAACCGCACACATTTAACGACAGGTCAACGGCACTCGAGAAAGACGATCTAGACCTCGCTGAAGGACCACTACTTAGCACACTTTGTCGGCGCAGTGTGAAACATCGGTTCCATATCGGCATCGACAAGGGGAAAAAACTGCAAAGGAAACCCCCCAAGTAGCTCTACGCTGCTAAACAGCGATAACCCAAGCGCGACATCGGTATGGCGGCCATTGTCGGTTGCTCACATCGCCGCCTGTGCCGGGATCCAACGGCGAAAGTGAGCAGTCCACCACGCCATCCTCAAATTGCACACAAATCCCGTTATCCCCTGTCGACCCACATCCTACGGAAGCATTTAGCTCGCTGAGCAAGCACTGCGACAGCGTTTAGCGCAGAAGGGTATGAGCGATTCCACGGTAGGGTTAGCGGATGTGTTTCGTGAACAGATGATAACGGAAACAAAAACCGAAGCTCTGAAATCGAGTGTTCCCTATAATCTCATAGTTAACGCGTAGTGAGACACCCTAGAAATAATTAGATCGCGGGTTCTCCGTGCGGGTACTCACACGTGACAAGGCCATTTTAGCTTGCCAGAGTGCCTTCGGGGGAGTAGAGGAGGGGCACCGGTAGACAGTCCCGCGAAGCGATCTACAGCAACAGGTGTGGCACAAGGAGTTTACGGCACTCTACTTCGCCTAAACCAGATGACAGTTATTGTAACATGAAGAAATCGCATGGATTTGAAGAATCGCTTGAACACGGCTGTAACATATGAACGGCAGTTCATCGGAATCGGATAATTTTTAGCTTCTAAATGTGTTAGTCAGGCAGCAAGTGTTTGCAAACAGTGCTACCTCTACCACAGTACGATATTAGGCACTTCTTCAGCTTAGGAGTGTGGTAGCCAGTCAAAACAGTGTCTTCCCTAACAATTCAACAACGTTCCGAGTACTGTATGCGGTGTTTCTTCATCTTACGTGAGTATTAGTCTGTCATTGCAAGCGTTTCCCTCGACTATCCAACGTCGATCGCAGTACTCTATTAGGGAGTTATTTAGCTTGGACGTGTCTAAGTCAGTCAAGGAGTTGGCTTCCCCACGAATGCTACATCGATCGGAGTGATCCAATTAGTTTTTCTTCAGCAGTTGAGTGTGTCACTCTGTCATAAAGTGATATGCCAAACTACTGTCGGCTCGTACAAATATATCAATACTCTCAAGGGTATTTCTACATGTTTTGGGGATGTTTAGTCAGTCGGTAATTGTTTATATAAACCATGCTTCCTTTATCGGACTAAGATCCACGGTAGGTCTTCTGCTTACGAGATGTGTTATTGATGGTCAACCAACATTGTGTTTTAGACAGCGGTTACATTTATCAGAATGGGCGCGTTTCGCGCTGTTTGTGGGCAGTGTCGTTCATCGTCGTCTGACTGTGACCCCTCGAATTGCATTACCCCCTTACCGGTCGTCCGGCATCCGACGCTGTACATGTTGTCAGTTGCCCTTGAGTGTTGTAGATAGCGCCAAGGACCAACAGAAATGACCAAACAGGACGGCGAGCGGCCATGATAGACGGCGGTGCTGTTTATTCCTTCACTCAGGATGTCGTTCCAGGTATACCCTGCAACAGGCGCCCGAAACAAGGGTTGTAGAAATTTAGCCGTGTTGGGGCCATTTTTATCGGAGCCAAATATTTCCAAAATTTTCTTAATTTCCAACCGTTGATTTCGGGCAATTTTCTAGATTTCCTTTTTTCCAATATATTGGAACGTGAAGCCTTCCAAAGAGTTTTCCCTTTGAAGAATTTCCAAGAATTCCAAAATTTCCAAGATTTCCAATATTTCCAAGAATACTTTTTGTTTGGCAAACAATATAGGAAATTACAGGAAAAAACGACCCTTATCCGTTGTTCCTGTCGAGGTAGTAGTAAGCACTGACAGTACAAAAAAGCAATACAAACCGCCAGGTACGAAACAAGATGAGAATGATGCATATTGTGATTGTGGGACCTAGTTTGTTTTATTCCTTTCAGACTTCAAGATGTCGACCGAGGCAAAGTCATATTGGGATAGTCAACCATGTACGCGCAGCGAAAGCGTCCAGCAGTAGTAGCAGAATCATGTTGAACCCAATCTGTACGACTCGTCGTATTGTGGCTCGGACGCAGGTTTGAATCATCCCCCGATCACGCAACGTTCGTTGTCCTCATCGTCACTATTCAGGGTGAAGTTTGCTTACCTTCTCGAGTCCCTGGACGGTTCACCACACACTTTGCCATCCGGTATTTCCGACTCGATATGATACACGTTCGCTGTTGAAGGGGGCACACCAGGATCGTTTTTTTGTTCATTATACCTACTGCTGTAGTATATTGGAGGTTACTTAAGGAGGTAACCTGGAACGTGTTCCTGAAAAATCAACAGACAATCGCACCGTAGTGCGTTGAAATTGTGTAACTCCTAGCAACGTGAATTGTGAATATCTAACAACGGGAAAGTTCCCGTCCATCCCAGGTGTCTTTGAAGCACCTCTGAGGTGGAATTGGGCATAGGGCGGCATTTTCGTAACACCCAACGCCGAATGGGAAGTCATATTTCTATAAGTGCAAAAATCGGCGCGCTTCGCGCTCCATATTTCTTCTTATTGGGCTGCGCCAAGCGAAGGGTTTAGGTGGTGATCCATGTGGAATGACAACCGCTCCTGAAACAAATAGGTTTGTTAGATCGCGTTTAACGAACTTGCTGAACCTCTTTGCCCTTATTGGTGAGGAACGCTGGCTTCACAAAGTTCAGCGCACAAAGCCAATCAGCTACGAGCCAATGGTTTTTGAGTTTCCACACCGCGAAAAGCGAACCGGGGATGGGGCCGTATCGTCCCTGGGTGGCGCTGGCTTTAATTTCGAGCCTCAGTCAATCAGCGATCGGCCGGTCGGGCTGGGGTTTCCACACCGTGCGGACCGGTTTCGATCTGGGGGGTCGGTTGTTTCGTCCCCGGTTGGTTGGAGTTGTAGATATACGGAGGCACTTCCACAACGGGGATGGGGCCTAATCATCTCCGGGTGAAGAGTTGCGGATGTATGGCGGGGTTTCCGATCGGGGGATGATACTCTTATGTCCCCGAGTGACGCTGGCTTTGTATACGAGCCCCAGTCAATTCGCGATCGGCCGGTGTGGCTGGGGTTTCCATACCGTGCGCGGCGGTTTCGACCCGTGAGATCTCGGTTTTCGTCCCCGGGCTGTTGGAATTGTGGTTGTATGGAAGGATTTCCGAACCGGGGATGGGGCCCTATCGTCCCCGGGTGGGGCTGGCTTTATTCGAGCCCAAGCGAATCAGCGATCCGTCGGTCGGATTGGGGTTTCCACACCGTGCGGGGCGGTTTCGAACCGGGGGATGTCTTTTTTCGTCCCTGGGTGGTTGGAGTTGTAGACATACGAAGGGATTTCCAAACCTGGGATGGGGCCCTATCGTCCATGGGTGTGGCGGGACTGGGGGGTTTCTCCGAGCGGCGACTCCCGCCGCGCGCGCCGCGGCCCCTGATTGGTCGAGGGCGCGCAGGGGGCGCCCTTCGGCCAATGGTCGCCGGGCTCGGAAAACGCAGGGATGAAATGTAATCCTTATTATATTATAAGTCTAAACAACAGCTTCGCTGTTTTGCTTGGCCTGGTGTCGAGTTGATCACCGAACACAAGCCAAGCCGGTTATGAAAGAGATAACGCATCCACCCTCGTCTGTATTCTCAAGTACGCGTTTCGTTCTGTTCACAAATGCTCTGGTGGAGGTGGTAGTGAAACACACGCCACACGCCTTCAAGTCGTCGTGCCTTACGTATACAAGGTATATATCACGGTATTCGCTGCCGCAGTCGTGTGTCAGCCTACGTACAGCAGTAATGTCTGCAATCAACAGTAATGCCCTGCATTTTTCAGTCAGGTAAATAATGGGGCTGGCCCCTGATAGTTCCATCCAGTATAAGGCACCAGTAACTTGGGCCCATACAGTGCATTGTTTGAACCAGCCGAACCCCTCCCTGATTGCTGATGTGGGCGATGCCGGAAACGCCCTGTGGGAAGGTCCCTGTTGGGAGTGTTTCGTTAGGCGATATCGGTTCATTACTCAAACCCAAATAACACACCGATTGTGAAAAACCTTTTTCCAAAGTTTTTGGTGTCGTAGATTTACAAAGGGCAATTGAAAAACGCGGCGAAGGTGTGTGATGGTCTGGCGGAACAGAGGAGGATAACCGAGACCCAAGCACGCCAATAGAGGCAAAGAGGGGTGTACATCGTGCTGACGACTCCCTTCCGCTATCTTGTTGATTTCAAATTCGGCGTTTGCGCACTATCTTGGCGGCGTGTATCAAAGATGACTTGAGGTTCCGTTACGATGGGTTTCTATTGTAAACAAATATCAGCATATCGTATCACACAGGAATTCTTGCCGGGGCTCTATCAGTGTGATAGTACTCTCTATGCGTTGGCAATGCCAGATTAGTAGTCCTGGTAGTAGAATATGTGCTAGGGCCAACCCCTGAGTATGAAATATCATGACTGTAGAAATATTTTTCGGCAACCTCGATCATAAACGTCAATAGGTATATGTCCGAGCCCTGTGGGCATGACATGGCGAAAAATAACTGACTCTATAACCATGTCGAGACTTCACATATAACCGTGAGGCGAATGTCGTGGGAAGTCGAGATTTCTTTCGCTTGACCGGTGGGTTTTGCCGGACAGAGAGCAGAGACCCCCGCCCATTCGTGCACCGTGGGCGGGGTGCTCGAGGCTCAAATTGGAAGCAGATTATCAGATGCATTCCCTTTATTGAGGCGAAACCCCTGGGAATGTATGATACATTCTACGAGGACAGAACACATCCCAGCACAAAATGTATTTGGGGGTAATACCTCAAGATGGCGCAGGGTGACCTCTGCCGTCGATAAAACACACTCCCACGAAGGCTTCGCTCGCGTCGTCATGTGTGATTTTCTCAAGCTTAGTACGCAACTGACAGCACAGCAACACAGCAGCACAGCAGCACAGGAGCACAGAGGTACAGCAGAGCCTTCTCGAGAGCCGAATTCACCCTTAATTCTGGAAACGGATGGGTTTACGGTAGGTACTGTAGCTCGGGCCATGTGCTATGGCGGCAGATGTGTGTGTTGCTTTCGGGTATTGAAAGTGTAACAGCTAAAACACAGGACAATATACACATTGGGAATGTATGTGATAGACGAGTTTCTTCTCCAGATCAATGGAGGTACCAATGCCGAAGGTGGGAGCTTCGTAACAAGCTCGTGTTGGGGCAACCTTAACCCTAGGTACCCCCTGAATACAAACAATATCGTCCGCACTGTCGACTTTGCGAGGAAAGGCCTGCTCGAAGTGTGTGCCAGGGGATGCCATTTTCTGTGTTTACTTGTGTCATATCAAGGTAAATCAGAACAGAGAGCAATCAACCGTCGCTAAGGTGTGACCCTCAATGGTTCGGTGAGTGCGTCAGGGTCCATAACTATGCCAGCCCTACAATGCACCAGGCTGGCAGCCACGGTGTGTGTGCTTGTTATCAGCTTGTTCTGCTGTAGTTAAGTTGGGCGCGGGTATGATTCCTTGTACGCTCTGCTGTACTGTGTAGCCTTCGGTTGCTGTTGTATGTGCTGCGCGTGCTCGATAGTAGGGAACATTTATGTGGAACAGACCAAGAGCAGGACCCATTGCCAGTTCGCCGACGCGCCAGTAACGCCTGCAGGATGCCTCTCACTCTCCAGAAACAATTCCTGCTGTTGGAAAGTGGTTGGCGCAGGCCCATACTACCATACACCGAGCACCTTGCTACATACATGGTTGAGCGTTGGGAAAAGCTACGAGCTGAATGCTGCTGCAAAAAGGTTTGTATTTGCGCTGCATCAAAGTCAAACGTGTGCGCAGTTGTTACGATTTGGGTAAAATAAACAATGTGTTACCGGTACGACGCACGAGGTACCAGGTCTGCGTTTATGTGGGATGTGGATCAATATATAAAAACGGTCGCCCATTGATTTGCGTTGCTGTTGTTCCAAAGTGTTCGGCGTTGTTGTTAATCCAACAACATCGGCCCGGTGAGTAGCCTCCGATGTATACCTTCCGATAAATTGATTGTGATTACTCCCGTGAAGCGCTCTCAGCGGCGATGGTCACTGCGCCATTACCAGTTCGATACACGACGGCCAGAGATGGCAGGAGGCTCACTTGAAAGCTCCTGCCAAAGCATTTCCTCCCGTACACTTCCACGCGGCGCAATCATTTGAAGCAGCAGATATAGTAATATGATACCCCGAACTCGGCCTCGTTACTGCATTGACCCTACGACGGGCGTCAAACTGCGGTATAGCTCTCGGGGTAGCGTCGCCGTAGAGACAACTTCGTGGTAAAGCGGTAACACCTCTCTGGAGCTATTAGCCGCCCCGTATGGGCAATGCCTGCCCAAGCCTCTATGGATACATGTTTATTATGTCGTTGGTGTCGCTCGTGTTTTGTTTACGACAACAGCTGTGCCTAATGTAGCAGTCAAATCTATTTGAGGAACCACAACGGCCTACAGAACCTTTGCAACAGTCACGCCTGTGTCGGATAGGTAACCGCCGAAGATCGTACACGACGAGTATGACTACAAACAGGTTGGATTTTTTATTCCGTCGGCAGCGTGTAGAGTGCTCCGCACTCGTGCCATTTCGTCTGGCCTTTCTCCTTCACCGAGCACAACCTACAGACTTTACATTGTGTCGGGCATAACGCAAGCGACAGACCGCCGACGGTCCAAGCCGGCAGTGAAGTCCCTTGTATACCTCTAATGGCAAAGTTAGTTATTGTCTTGAAATAGTTCTGAATTAAATTCTCCCCCTTCTGCTAAATTAATTAGTCCAATTATTGTATATACCAATAAATGGTATTACGTACCTGGTATACCTATCAATCATGCATACCTCACACGACCTCAACAATTAGATATGTGCCAAGGTCCCCCAGCTAAGCAGCAAGTTATACTATTATACTATAAATTCTTAAAGAAAACATCGTACGGTGATATTGTTTTGTTGGAATTACAGACTGCATTCGATCATGGAAATCCCGTGCAGACCTGTGGGCTAGCAGGTAACCACACAGCTTGTTAGCGTCAAGATCGTGAGTTCGAGCCCCCCCGAGTGTATACTCGTAGGGACTTTTTCTCGCAAACGAAATATCTTGACTAACGGAAAGCGCGAGAGCGTAAGTTATAAAAAATCAATGATGATCGACGAGTGTTGGGAAGGCTTAATCCTCCGCGCGAAAAAGATCTACGTAAATACCGTAGTGGGAGAGGAGGAAGAGGAGCCTACTTTGTGACCGCGGATCTGAGTTACGACTAGGGAGGGAGAAATACCGAAGTGCGAAGACAATATATGGGATGGAAACACAAAAACAAACTAAAAACGCGCAAACATGATACTGCATCCACCAAGGTAAAGTATTAAAGGCGCAGGCATGCATCATCGTGGGGAGGGGAGGGTGCTCGATGTGTTCCTCCAGATCTGAGCCCCAGAACGGCTCTGAAAACAACAAGCCAGCGCAAAACACATGCGTGTACTTTATGTGACCCCCTTTAAGGGATCTCGAGATAAGGGAAATCGGGACACAAGGCATATCACATTTCGGGGTACGGAAGAAAATAAATATATAAATACGTACACTTATTAAGAGACCTCTTCCCTTACATTGGACGAAATGCCCACTAAGGGGTCTCAGATCCTTTGCTGCCTCCCGCTTTATTACGATCGACCACAAAATTGTTAGCGAACGATGTTTCGCTCCTCAAGTATCAGATCTGCGAACAGTTACACTTTTCTGTTTTATCTCCTGCGGCGGAAAATTATGCCTTTTTAGGACAACACGATGATTCGAGTCGCAGACGCCACACTACCTGTACCTGGTTGTGCTGCGGGCGAAATCTTTTACACATATACTTCGTGGAGGTTTTAAGCCTCTTATGTGCTTTTCTCCACATACATATCCTCACGCCTGCCTGGTATATCTCCGTTACCGGTTAGTATGCTTTATAGGTGCCTTCTTTGTTGCTACGTTCATGTTTTGGAATGTGTGATTGACGTGATGCATACATCAAAACTTTCAAATATAAATATATGGGATTGCAGAGGAAACTATTTTTACATATAGACTTGATATATACGTCGTATATAGATATGTATATTGATGTCATATAGTGATCTTTGCTACACATAAGAGTGTCACAGCACTCAGAAATATTGAAACGGCTGCGCTTTGAAGCTTCCGTCGGTTGCGGACGGGGTGAGTGTCGCAATCGTTTTGTCATGTGTTTGACACAACGAAGCAATATACCTCAACACACGACAATATACGGCAATATACTTCATACTATACTGCAAAACCAGCAGGACGAAATGACTCTTGCATGAGTCTGTATATATTTCGTATTAATAGTAACGTCGCACATATGGAACGTCGCAGTATACACACGAGTACTGTTATTAAAACAAGCAGAAAGCATGCACGTGGCTATCTACGTAATCAACTCCCAAAGCCGGTAATGTGACAAAACTATATCTCTGCAGACAGAAGGAGCATTTACCAAGCGTCTCGAATACAAACTTACCCGTCCACCACCTCACACGATTTACCTCGCCGTCGATCCTGGATAGGCCACCATGACAGTTGTATTACGTAGTATGGTAACATACACACATATATATATATATTCAGGTATATTGAATGTAGTATGCACCCAAACCGGACGAAACACCCCACCCTCCCCCCATTTTAAAGTCGCTCATATAACAAATTGCGGTGAAACGTTCGACTATAAATATATGTATCGTGCTCTCCTCTGCGTTCCAATCGTTTCGCAGCAGACAGGGTTTCCGGGAGACATGGCGGAGGCGTGCGGTGTTGATAATGCCGGTGGAGTGATCGGCGAGGCGAAGATATCGTGAATTTTGGCGGACGCAGGCAGTTGTTCAAGCAATCAGACATGCGGGTGTGTCCTTGACCCCTAAACACCAAATATCACTGCATGGACGGTGCGTAGATGAGGCAATTACCACTGTATTTCGAACGCTTGCAGTACTACAAGACAGGATGCAGCTCTCTCAAGTTGTGTCTGGTCACTTTATGTAGTTTCTACAGGAGGATTCGTCTTGGTCGGGCAGCGTAGTGCGATTCAGCAAGACAGCAGTACGACCGTATACAACATGAGCAAGCAGCAGCAGCAGCAGCAGGAGCAGCAGGAGCAGGAGCAGGAGCAGCAGCAGTTTAAGTACCTGCATATTTAGAGCACCATGTTGTGCAAGCTAAACTCCATCTAAATCAGTGATTGCCGACATCGAGAGTCCCGTTTAAAATGACAGAGTGAGGGAGAGGAAGGTCACTGGCCAATGATATTTACGGAATGTAAACAAATATCTTCAACGATACGATGGAATCGGCCTGCGCCTCCACGTATTGTTTTTCGTACAGTCCCCTATCGGTTGCCTGTTGACCACAGCGCATCTTACATATTATACAACCAGCAGATAAACTCACCCGCGTGCCATCCTGTTTTGCCCTGTTGAATATGCCGTCGTTGAGGCCCCGTTATAAAACGTGTGGTTTGTCTTAAAAAACGGTGTTACTTAACCCCTTAAGGACTGGTCCCGCGAACTTGGGGGCAAACTACTTGGAAATAGTGTTGGTTAAGTTTTTTTCAGTTTTGAATTATGGTTAAGGGAGGGGATTTCGGGGCCCGACAAACTATGGTCCCGTCAACCGGGCCACATAATACTACGGTATATCGGTGCTAGATACGAGTCGTACAGGCACAACATCAGCGAGCAGTACAAGAAGAGAGTAGATGCGCGATCTGCAAGAAATGAACAAGCACAAAACATTTATCTGGTACACCAACCAGTACACCGACTACTAAACAGTTGTAGAGCATTGTGCAGAACACTTCTCAGGTGCTCCGAATACCTTGGAGTAAAGTAAGGAGTATTGAAGATAAAATACTTCAGGTGCTTCGTGTACTCGGAGTAATTTGGGATACGAGACTGCGGGTGCTGCTCGTACCCCGAGTATTTGGGGCTTCAGTACTGCTCATACTACAAGTACCTCCGAGCGTTCAGGCCGCCAATACTTTAATACTCTAAACTACTCGCAGTACGAAATGTACTCGTTACTCGGAGTACACTCAGAGTGTGAAGCATTATTGCATCGTTTTAAAGACTCGGCCGTCATTCATGCCAGGTTCTGGGAGCATGCAATTGGCGTTTACGGCATTTCAAAATTCGCTGATGCTCCCATTATCTGGGGGCATAGTTAGAGTATTTTAGAGGATTGATACTTAAGGTACTTTGTGTACTAGCAGTACTTTGGTGTTCAATACTCTCGATACTCGGAGTACTCCGAGTAATTTAGATATGTTTCCTCCGAGTGCTGCTTGTACTCGAGTATGTGTACTGGTCATACTCTCAGTACTCGGAGTATTTGGGCCTTCAGTACTGCTCATACTCCAAGTACTCCGAGTATTTAGGCCACAAGTACTCTAATACTCTCAATACTCAGAGTACGAAAAATACTCGATACTCCGAGTATACTCGGAGCATCTGTGCAACGCTTTAAATTACGCGACAATGCACGAGTGGAGGTTGATCACGACAACTAGTCTACGCCAACGTCGTCAAGTAGTTTTGTTTGTCTTGGAATAGAGACCAACAAAACAACCGTCGTCACTCACTCACGCACTGATCGTTTTTAGTGTCGTGGGTGTTGAATATACCCTATTATGGGGACACCAACAAACATTAACGATGTAATTTAAGGAGCCTTCACCAGTTCACTCGACTGAAGGGGTTGCAGGGTACTCGTGTCAAATATGGTGGGCGAAGGTGGCAGGTCGGCCGTTACAAATATTTTGGTGGCGGGGAATACATCGAGCTTGGGACACACCTGCTTCAGCGAGAATGTCTCGTGTTGAATGCCGATCTTCGCTGCCGCCAGTGTGAGTCAGGGTTAGTGGAATGTTGAGAGTATGGATGGGGAGGGGGGGGGTGGGGGTGTACGGTGTACGATTTGGTGCTGGTGTGACTACCGCGGGCAAACGCTGCATGCATGTCGGCGGGATAATGTTTCGGCGTGAATACCGACTAAACACATACCTATACATTTCTTACTAATAGTATACGCTCGTGTACGTGACGACAGGTGAGGTGGAATAGTTTAGGTATACGTGTTGTCGATGTTTCTTCTACAGTATAGTCCACCCACCACCCACCCACGGAGTAATGTTTCACAGATGCTCCGAGTAGTAAAGTAAGGAGTAATGGAGGTAACATGCTTCACGTATTTCGTGTCCTCGGAGTATTTCCGGGTTCGATACTCCGGGATACTGCACGTACTTGGAGTATTTCGTGTATAAACACTCTCGATACTGCTTGTACTCGGAGTATATCGGTGTGCGGTACTGCAGGTACTCCTTGTATTTGCAGTATTTGGGGCTTCAGTACTGCTCATACTCCAATTTAGTACTCCGAGTACTGAGGCCGCCAGTACTCAAATACTCTAACTACTCGGAGTACGAAATGCACTCGATACTCGGGAGTATACCCGGAGTGTGGAGTACATTAGGAGCATCGTTGCATCTTTATAAAGACTCGGCCGTCATTCCTCCCACGTTCTGGGAGCATGCGGCTGGCGTTTATGGCATCTAAAGAAATAAAGATGCCCTCATTACCTGGAGCTATATTAATAGTATTTTAGAGAATCAATACGACAGGCACTTTGTGTACTCGCAGTATTTCGGTGTTCAATACTCGCGATACTCGAAGGACTCCGAGTAATTTGCATATTTGTACTCCGGGTACTGCTTGTACTCGAGGATTTGGGCCTTCAGTACTCTAATAATCTCAGTGCTCGGAGTATTTGGGCCTTCAGTACTGCGCATACTCGAAGTTCTCCGAGTAATTAGGCCACCAGTACCCTAATACTCTCAGTACTCGGAGTACGAAAAATACTTGATACTTCGAGTATACTCGGAGTATCGAGTATACTCGGAGCATCTGTGCAATGTTTCCAATGTTGTAACTTTTACTGCTGTCGATGTAACTTTTGAACGAACACATTTGACAGGTGAAACATCGATAACCATGATCGCGGCGTCAAGACACGTGTAAATCCGAAGCGGTTCGTAAGTTTTATAGAAAATTCCACTCTTCCTGTCAAATATACCCCATAATTACACCGTACTATCCATAGAATTGGCCGAATTAATGCGGTTTACTCCGGATCAACTCAATAATCCACATTACCCCGCATATCTACGAGCTATATACTATATACGCCTTCATGTTTTGGACACACGGTGGGCGCATCCATGTGCGATGTCACGGCCGGTTATAGGCGATGCCGTGGTCCACTCTGGACTGACCATGAGAGCGCACATGGAATTATCCATGGCAGGCATAGTACATACCGGGTAGATCGCGATTGATGTTCATCGGGCAAACCTGGGTCGACACGTTGACGCGTGCTACGATAGAAGTTCGCAGCACTCTTTCGCTGGAACGGTTTCTCAATGATCGGGCTCCTGGACCACACATCGTCGGTTTTTCGGCTTGGGTTGCAAATATTTTCTTAGTATATAGTTAGGGCAGTTAGGGCAGTTAGGGCCTTAACGGGACTGTTATCGGGTTGTACTTTGGTTTTTATTTCCCTCCGAAACTAGGGTATGGGTGGGGTATATATCTCTTCAAGAGAAATCGCCCCATGAAAAAAAGGATGCACCTCGACAGTAAAGCCTCGCCCATATAGATTGCGTCATAGTACACTCCACAGACCGACCCAAGGCGGATGAAAGGGCTTCACCATGAAAAACACCACCGCATGCCCTATGGTCGGCGTTATGGCTAAGGCTATAGGGCTAGGGCTGGAGTTAGGGTCGATGCTGTGGGACACCCCACCGATGGCACAACGTACGTGTGAATGGAAGTGTTTCGTGCTCGGAGTCACACCACGGTTTACACCATGAATATATCATGCAAGATATATAGCATGGTGGCTTGCCATGCCCCATGGAACGTGCAATGGTGATGGAGAGCCCCAGGGCGAATTGTCGCATGAACAGGTTGTCAACGAAAGGTCTCCATGGCGTGTGCCATGGGGCGGTCAGAGGCACTCCACCCCGTGATTCGAAAGAACAGGCTTAAGGATCGGTCAAGAGATCGAATATTAACGCAACCATCGCTATACAGCATGGTATAGCGCACGGACGGGTTGAGTTAATTACATGTCGTGAGGAGAGGCGCTTTCACCTCTGCACCACCAACAAAGCGGGAGAAAATCCTATTCATAATATGTGGGAGCAGAAAGAAAGGGTCCCTAATGGGATGAGCCCGATCCGGAATAATTGTCTAAATCAGAACAGGATGCCAGATAGTGAAAAAATACGCCCAAATCAGAATAGCCTGTTACGTACATCGTTCGAGTATATACCACGCGCAAGCTGTCCGCCGCTTTTCAAAAACAAATAAAAACACTTGCCCAACAATCAAAACGACACACCACTCAGTAATATGTTGGAAACACGTATATATGAATAATTCCACACCTTAAGGTGTGCATTTGGATATAATACACGTATCCTCAAGGGGTGTATCTTAAACGTCCTCTGTTTGTGAAGGACAACTTTGTAATTCCACTTATTGTTAGACCTACGTGGAAACGGGGTATTTTTTCCGGGCTGTGTTCGTAATTTATGTTGTGGCACTGACTGTCATCGAACCGTAGGTATTATATCGTAATTGACGTATACGTACGTATAATAATAACTTTCGGAGAAGATCAACGTAACCGGCTAGGTAGATTTGGGTCAAAACCAAAGACTATTGACACTCGCAGATACCACTTCGTTTTCTGGATCTATTGTTTAACGTGTTCACACTGCGTACATCTATATATGGTGTGCAGTATGACACTATCTTGCATTCTGCTTCATTTCAGGATTTGGTAACTATGAATTGTCTTTTCTTAATTTTTTTTGGGAATGATTTGTGTCGTTGTGTTTCCGAACTTTGTCGTACGTTGGTATTCTACTTGCTTTACCATGCATTTTACGGTACATTTGTGTTGGATTTCTTGTGTCTAACTTTACCACACATTTATATAATATATCTCTTGGATTAGGATCAGGCCAAACGCCGGGTGTACTGATGTAACTCGGTCGAAATACCAGTTTGATGTGAAGACAACACACTGCTGCAGCTGTGTCTTCGGTTTGAGGTACGATTGAACATCGATTCGGCGTGTCCAAGGTAGTAGGTTATGCTTAAGTGTGCGGATATCTCTCGTAGTGATTGTTTCCTGAGGTGTACGTTTTGTTTTGTATTTGTGGGTACGGTATATACAACATCAGTACTCATACGTATATCATACGAGCGTAGTATGTCCATTTTGTTATACCCCCTAGGCGCCTTAGGCACTGTTAAGCCTCCAGTCAAGAGTTCTTGGAACCGGTCTCGTGACCACGGACTTCATTTGGCCCGAAACTAATAGGTAGGTAGGTGTAAACACAACCATTAACTGAATTAGAATTTATACATGAAAGGATAATCGCCAAAACAGAACACCCTCAAACACGACTTGCTCACGTATACAGTAAATGTATGCCTACTTGTATACGATACATACCATCTACGTTAAGCACCCACTTCACTCGCGTTATAGAGACAAATCCCTTGAGATTGGCACTATTTCTAAGTTTATTGTTAAGCGTGAGACGAATAAGCTCTCCAGCTGCAGTAAAACAAAAGCGAATCCCAAAACGTTGGAACTGTCGCCGCGGCCCCAAAACAAACCACCGTCAAGAAACTTCCTAATGAGCTGACTGTGCTCACCCGCCTCAAGCACGATGCCCAACTTTACCGAAATAATGGATGAGGTGTTACGGTCGACGTTGCGGCCACGGGCAGGGGTAGCCGACACAGATTCAAGCCGTTTCCGCCAACCCTGATCTCTGTCCGTTTCGTGTCGGGGATTTGTGAACATTTCGACTAAACCGATTATCGGATGGCTCGCTTCGTCTCTCGTGCTGTCAGTATCACGCCGCGTGTACAGAAAACCCACATAGTGCAGAAGGACCAAGTATAAACATAGTACTACAGCTGTATCGCGTCGGGTTTGTAGAGAGCGAGAAGTTCACCTCGCACAGACGTGATAGGCGCTTGGCTCTGGCTGTAGCTCTGGAGATATAAGGTGGTTCCCTCGTTTGGGTGGCGAGCGATACAAATCTGGGTGGCGAGCGGGGGTGCTCGCGTTGGTGTTACGATAAAAGTTCCCTAATATAGGGATCAAACACCGTTCTCGTAAACCATGACAACAGATAAACAAACTTATTAGGTACGATGTGTTGTGGTTGTCCGATCGTGTGCATCAGCTACAGCCGACATAATAACCGCGTATCTGCAATCTGAGGAAAACGCGCCGAGGGCATTCGCGCTATATCAGGAGCTGATCTGAAAACAAACTCAGGGGAGCACGAGGACGTCTGTCATCCTAACGAGGCGGTATTCATGGCGTTGATGCCGTAATCGCTGGCATGGCTACGGAGGAAAACCCAAGGACAGGCTCGGCCCGACTAACTGTATTTGAGACCGTGATTCAACGGGTAGTAAAGAAAGCAGGCAAGGGGCAGTACATTTCAAATAAACCCGCACCGAGACTGGTGGGGACGGTACTTAGTGAACGTATTTGTGGCTTCGAACGTACCTGCTAGCCAACGAGATGTTTCTGTATGTATATGCTGTTCGGCAACGAGGCATCTTGGTAAGTTGGTCGGTTTTGAGTATCATCGGCTATGTAAAGCAACAGTCTATGTGGATGAAGCGTGTTTAGTCACCGTACGTTGGTTGTGGCTTAATCGATCGATTTTGCAAACAGAAGGGTCGTCGTTCTTCCTGCTAGCTGTGAAGGATCGGCATGTGGAGTGGGGTATTTTGCATTGAACCATGGATGGATGACGTATGTTTTTATCACGCGAATTAGGCGGTAGTCGCGGTATTGCTGTTCTACATAGACGGTTATAGCGAGGATACGGGGGAGATAATTTGTAACTCGGGGCAACCACCAAAGGCCATCATTGGTCACAATACTCGACGACAGACGGCCGGCGGGAATATGCCGATAAAAATCTCACAACATCCGATCTTCTTACCTGAGAATTGCCTTTCTGATGATAATGAAAACCGAAAGTATTAGGTTGTGTATTGTAAAAGATGTACGTCGCTTACAGTCAAAATCTACCATTTGAACTAGTATCATTTGTGACAGCCGTCGATGACAGTAAAACAAAAAAATCACCAGACATCGGCAGTCTCAAGATATTGGAGGTGAAAAACAATTAGGATTCAAGGTCTAGGCACCTCGCCCTTAAGTACCAAATCCCTTATGCCCTCAGTCTTACAAGCCTTTCAAGGATCATTCGGTTTTAGGTTGCGGATAGATACCTTCTATCGATGGACATAAATTGTAGGTGAAAAGTTGATTGCGAGCGAAATACAACTCTTTATAAACAACGAACTACTAAAATCGATTGCTATCCTCATCGGAAAGGCAATTCTGAAAAAGGAAAATCGCATGTCCCATAGTAATAGGGAGGTAGTTCGAAAATATTTGTGCGGTAACGAATTCGCTTGTTCATTTTTTTTAAGTTTGTGTTTATTAAGCAGCCATTTCGGCGTTACACCGAACATGGCACTGGTAGGGCGGCAATCACAGTAACACACACTCTTCGTGGAACATTGTTATGATGGCATGGTTGGAAATGTCGTCAACCGACTCGTCATGAACATCTGAGAAATTGGGAGAAATGCATCCTGAATCTGGACACAAGCTATAAGATAGAGCTGCACTAATTCGTTTATGAGGTTCCAGATTTTAGGAACTCTCTACTTCACCCCAAAACTGATCTAGAAAAAACAATGAAAAGCGCAACCCGATAAAAAATATGAAAGCCTAGGTAAACCAAACAATTGATTGCAAAAATCATTAGGCGTTCCGACAATTTTCGGTTAAGGAGGCGTTGATAGGTCGTCCAGAAACTGATTATTTTGCCGAAAGGGCTACCTCTATCGTACGTAGCACGCGTCAATATAACACGATCACCTACCACGACAACCTTCGCATTTTTTGTGCATTTCCCCGAAGTGGCTGCTGATCTCGTTTCTTATCTAATGTTAGGCCGGTATCCCTGCAAAGCAAAACTGGTACTCCACCGCCGTTCAACTAATGAACTACACCGATGCTCGTCCTGATGAGTGCATTATTTGTAGTCTCACTCAGTAGTGTATCCCAACTATCGTCGCAGACGCGTGTCTTCTCCTGCCATCTATGTTTCACGCCACAAATAAATGTCGCTAATAATTTTACAGCCTTAGATATATGTGTCGTCTTTGTACATATAGGATCTGCACCTCCCGCTATACAAGGTGTACATCGTCTACCATACACACCATATGCGGCCGAGAGCGGCGCACTCTCAAGATCCATAACGACCGTAGTACACAGGATGCGCGCTGCGGTAGAGGTAGCACCTTTTGGCTGAATCGTTTAAGGGACGATCGGGCTCCTTAACCAAAATTCGTCAGACTTTCATTTTTGTGACGAATAATGTTCCAGAGCACACTTCGGTCAGGAGATTTCTCATCCGGCAGCACTTTTATTTTCCTCCAAAATCGTTTTTTCGGTGGGGTATGATGCTCCTTAAGTGAGAAGCTCAGACATGACATGGTGCACCTCGATCGTAGCATGCGTCACAGTACTTGAGGACATTGATCGATGGCGCGGCCACCTCTCGCAACAACTCTTGGGGCACTTGCTCGTAAACCGACACTTTTAGCGTACCCGGTATACTTCGCGGGAAGGCCGTATTGGTACCGGCCCCAGAACGTTGATATACAGAGAAACACCGCCGCCATATCAGGACGCATGGTGCATTAGGTATCGGGGGGGACCTCTAGTGTCTTGAGGTCCCTCACTTGAATATATAACAGGATCTCGGATGGGTTGTTCATTTGAGAGAAGCCTGTCATTTGTTGAGGTTTCGTCGATTGGTGTAAAACAAACAACAAACAACAGTTTTCCCGCCGTGTTTTTCTAACAACGCCCTGGAGTTAAAAGGAACATTCGCTTTCCAGGAAAAACGATGTGTTTCGTATTTTTGTGGTTTCGAGATGAGTACAATACTTACCAATCTCCCAAAGATAGTAATTACAACGATGATCTCTGAACGGATAGAAATGGCGGCCCAAACAGCAATCTCCTCACCGTCGGCTGGCGCAAACGATGGTATAGTCCATCCGGAACGGTGAAAAAATGGTAAAACAAATATTGGCATTACATTATTCACGATATGTTGCCCGACCAGTCCCAAATATACCCCGACTATCACCCCGTGAGCATCCCACTGCAGACCAATTATCAAGCCAATTCGACAATTATCTTCGCGCGCGACATCGTACTGATCACGCAACCACTAGCAATACACGGGGAAGGACGGCTCACGACCAATTAATCCAAACAGGTTTGGCTTACTCCAGCGCCGAATCCCCGCGAATAAAGACGTATGTCTACCCTTCTACCGTATTGTTGCCAGAAGCTCATGGTATTTTCGAGGCATATAAATGTGCTATGGGAAAGTATTTTACGTCCTACTGTACATAACAGCAACATCTATCCACTTATCCCAAACCGTCTGCTCCTGAGGTTACCAGTACCACAATCCCACCCCCTCTTGAAGTCCCTTCTTCTATGGACGTCGCTGCCAACACGAATGGCTCAGTATATCCAGAGTACGCGTTTGTGACCGTTTGTTGAATTCCTGGCACACGAATGCACTGGCGCCGTTACTGGCCAGCACAGCACCTCGGGTACCATGACAAGCCCCTCACGGTAAACAGCGCTACAGAAATACAGCGTGTTCATAGGACGTTTCGGCCAGGGTCTCACGCATCAAGGACACATCACTACCGTACAGGCGATGTCTAACAAAGATAGCGGAGTAACGATTACTGCA
Source organism: Saccharina japonica (assembly GCA_008828725.1). Lineage (NCBI taxonomy): Eukaryota > Phaeophyceae > Laminariales > Laminariaceae > Saccharina > Saccharina japonica. The sequence continues at coordinate 152,987 of MEHQ01004575.1, read as the reverse complement.
TGCTCGGGCAAGGGGGGATGGGCAACGTCCAGGAAAACCAAGAAGGAGAAATATGATTCGGCTAAGTTAGCGTAGCGGGCGTTCGACCCCTGTGTAGGCGTTTGAAACGGTCGTGCCAGGGGCCGAGGTGCTAGAGATCAAGCACATCTTCCGGAGTGTAGATCAAGTCGTAGATGACAAGTCTAGCACTCTTGCAGAGCCTTGGCTCCTAATCGTGAATGTCGTCTCGCTGTAGTCACAGCGGCAGTCGATTCGGGTGATTTTGTCGACCCCACTACTGTCCTGCATGCCCTCAGCAAGAACGGAGCTTGGCGCATCTAGCCCCCCCAGGATCCCTGTGTGTCTGCCCTTTCTTTCGACCGTGATCACCATCACGGAAAAAGCGAAAAATGTGAAGATGACCACCGCAAGAATGTTATACGCATTAGGGCGCGTGTGAAGTCCTAATGCGTCGGCAAACAGGTCGCCAAACCCCTTGGCACAATCTGCAGACACCGACGGAGTCACGGTGGATACATCGGAGGCAAGTGCAAGGGGGAGGGTTCGAGATCTAGGTGGGTTGACGTTGATATACCCCACGTTAGTAAACCCAATGCAATGTTCAGAAGAAACTGAAGTAGGGACATAATTCCGCCGTGAATTGAGTGCCACGTCTCGAGCTTATTACCCCTCTTCCTGATGTCGTATTACAGTATGGCCCTTTGAGCGGGCACGGCCTAACGGCAACTCCAGTCTAACCTACGTTTTTGAGCCTGTGTGATACGACGCATCATGTGATCGCCTGTGCTCTCGGTATGTATGCCGCCGCCACTCGCTATGACATGTTTTGCAATGTGCTTCAGCTCCACCGCATACGAATATTCAGAAGCGGCAAAACCTTGAGAAGCGGGGTTTTACGACTCCACTCGTACATCTACTGGTGTATATCCTCTGCGTCCCAATACTCTATCTGAAATACTTTAGCGCCAAAGCAACAAATCCACCCCATCTCGTGTCTGTGGCACCGCCCCCGAGTGAATGCGACGACAACATGCATCAACGACAGTAGGGGTGTACCGAAGTACTTACGAGAGACCCTAATTTGAGGGAGTCTGTATCTTACCCTTAACACGCGAGCTACGGAAAAGGTGCACTGTTTAGCTCCCGAAGCACGTCACTTGAGCAGCTTTATACTATTAGCAAGTCAGCAACTATCTTGGGAGGAACCCAAAGGTGTTGCCAGAAAAGGGGCCTGGTGGCATAACGATAATACTGAAACTCATGCAACGCATGCAATAAAAGCTTCAGACAAGCTGGGCTCCCGGAGCCCAGCCCCTCCGGAAACGTTTTGGCGGACAAAGTGCTACGTTTATCGTCCCACGCGTCTGAAGGCGACGACATATTTGTATGTTAACATATATCCAATACGAGCAAGGCCAGGACCCAGGTATACAAGGAGTAATATCGAAATCATTCAAACCCTTGTAACGACGGGCCATGCCTCTTTGAGTAGTTATCAAATTCAGCACACCCATGAGTTCATCCACAGTTTTACTCCAAGACGCCTGCTACCATACGGGTCAGCAGGGGCTTCAGGCTTGACCCGATATCAGGATGACGGGTGGACATTCACTTGAAATCGACAAACTTTGTTTTTTCCGTTGCAATTGTTTTCGTTTATTTAGTTGAGACATCTGATTGTATTCGTCGTGTAGGACTTTCGGAAGTACCCCCAAAAGCAGTTTCAGGGTGGGACCTAAACCAATATATAGTAGACGTCTCCCGTAGACGCTTCTCAGTACACATTGCTTTCTCTATCATACCACTAGACCAACGAGGTCTGACGTGGGAGCCGTAACATATTCCCTGTTCCAACCCCTAACCCTAGCCTAGATGTCTGGCGACGGCTGGCGTTTGCTACGTCAATGTGTTGCCTTCTTTGACTCACAGAAGGAGTTGTTATGGTCGCAGTTTCCAGTCGTGTTGAGGCCGTCCAGAATGACTCGGAGCATGAAAGAAGATATCCAGTCTGTGGCGCATGTGGAGGAGTACACAATGAGACAAACATTTACATCCGCACGATGCATGCAGCATCGTGTTTCAGTTGTCAGGGAGGAGAGGGTATTCACTGTTTAAAAATCTGGCCGTCTACGTACAGGAATTATGGTTCTACATGGTCAGACAAGCATTACATATTAGAATTTAATACGTATGATTACAATTTTGGCCTCTGGTAAATACGTACGCCACTGATGAACGACTTTACTGTCAAGGCTTCCATTGGCTCATATATGGTGTCTTGATCTCGTGGGCAAACTTTGACAGAGCGGTGGTGTCTGAACAGATCAATACAAAATGTGGCCGTTATCGTGTGTGGCGAACTATACCGAGGTTGCCAGGGAAACCTTAAACCCTTACTGAAGTATTCAGTAAAGTTCGGTATGACATCAATACGAGTAACCGACAGTGCGATATGTTCTGTACGACCTCAATATCAAACCTGTAGCCGACATTTTGCTAACTGCATTCCGGGCTTATCGGCCGACCCGAGGTCGTCAAGTTCGGCTTCAATATCCTACTGAACCTACCGGTATCGTGTGCCGCGAATTGGATATCGGTACCAGACACACCAGGACGTGCTGTACGGGTACAAAAAATCCGCTGTGTACCGGTATACCGTACAGAACGCGCTCGTGAAACGTTGATCGAGTCTTGACTCCCCACGTGAATATCGCCGACACATGGCGAACTCTTCAACGAAAGCAGAGACAGAGTAGTCAGAACCCCGTTGGTTTATCTGTCGAAACGTATCCCGCTAACCGCCATCACCCACAAAATTCTAACAGGTATGTATGCATTTCAGTGGCTCCATGCGCGAAATAATAACTTGCAGAGCGGCACAGTGTACTCACAATGAGGAGACGTGTAGGTCAAGGCTCTTAGCACGTCCGGAATAGAAGAGATGAGCAGAACAGTTCCAGAGAAAAATACCCACCTGCAGAACGGATCGCAGGCATGTATGGCAGCTTAGCCTATGTTCGCTCCCCTAGGAGTTAACATCTTGTACTGCAGGTTTCAACTGCGGTGGTAATCTGCATATGTGCTGGCAACTGTCACTCAAATGTTGTCGCTGCTAGAGTGTTGATACCATCAGAAATCCACCTGTCTACAGACATGAAAGGGAGCGTGAAAAGGAGATGAGAGCACATGTCTGCTTTATCTCGTAGTGATATTCCGAAATTGTTGTGTGTCGAATATTTTGAATATAAATAGCTAGCGTGGCGTCGTTCTCATGTGACGTTCATGTACAATACACACGGGATGTTGATTTAACAAGTGACTGACTCGTCGAAAGCTTCCAACGACCGACCGTGAATATCAAACAATCACAAGGGCGAAACGATAGGGCGACGTACACTGAGGTTAAGGACACTCCAACGGAGAAGGCAGTTGTCAGATGAAGACCGGAGATGGCGATTGCGTCGAACATCGATATCATCACCCACGCGATCAGCGTAACGCCGCAGGACAGCTGGATGTTAACGCCAAGCTCGGACGCGGGGAGTTCTGTGTCATCGACAAGGGGGAACGGCCAGCGAGCGACAGGCGACAGTGGGAGAGATGCCCGTGTACAGGGAAATAAGCGTACATGACCAGCCACGATTCATTTCATGTTTTGTGGTTGTTGTTTGAATTGGCTGTGAATTGCACGCTCGGTACGTAAGGTTCACCAATGTACAATGTAAAACAAGCCACGTCTCCAATATGAGGATGCTGTCCACCAGATGGTGCTCAGAACGACCATAGGGCGGTATTACGGCAGGTCATACTGCTTGTTCGATACAAAACCTAGGCAAAAAAAATGTCTGCGCTGAACCTCAAGCCTGGGGGCTTAACAATTCCCGCCTTCAATGAAGCTGACATCGGCCGATATTGTAAGGTCGGGTCGGGGTTAGAGTAAACAAATCTCACTACTCACAAAACTCAATCTCACCAGAAATAAAACGATGCCAAAGGATGGAGTGCATGATACCCACGGTTGCGAACGACACGAGCACGCCCACCGCGAGGTGGTCAATCACGATCCTCATCGTGACGCAGACTGGCTGGTAAAAGCCGTCCGCTATTTCCGTTTTGGTAAGCGGCCATTCTTCCCACGAATTTTCGATCATCAGCGGGTGGTCTGTGACGGGGACAGTGCAGTGCATCCGAGGGGGAGAAGTACCGCATTGTGACAGGAGTATACGCGTTATATTCACGAACGTGATCACCTCCTGAAGCGTTGAGTTTGACCTCCATCCTGTCATTTATTGATAATTTATGCGATGTACAGTTTGTGTCTCTTACTTGCCACCGGTAGAAGGGCATCATTACCTGACCGACAGCATGGTGTTGCAATGCAAAGCGGTTAGCGTACATGGTTTACTTCTCGACAGTTTTAGCGTTTGTTGGTCAAACATCGTAGGACCGTACGCACTGTGAAACGTGTAGTTATCCACGGTGGCGTTGTCACAAACGCGACAACAAGTTTTGAACGTATCCAACGCGGAATGTTCCATCCGAACGCGAGTCTATCCATAGGTTTGATGAAGAATAGCCTGCACATGGGCAGTTTGGATGGCGACACGAGATGAAAACGCTTTGCGTGTGTGGCGAACGCTGCCAAACCCAAGGAGGCTCCCCACGTTGTCGTACACTACTTAACCTGGAGTATGATGTTTGAATTTGTGTACCGTATGTGAAGACGGGTTAGTCGGATGAGAAACCGCTACGTTGTAAAGGAACGTTCGAGCCACCTGTGATGTGAAATATATACCCACTTCGTATTTTATATACCCAAACGATTATCCAGCGCCTGTGTTACCATGTCATTGTGGAGAGGCTCCGTCACTTGCACTACAGTGAATAAAAGGCATTACCTGCAACTGCTGTGACATCTGAAGGCAGACAACAGGACGGCCAATGGACTCACACACAACGATGACGGGGAGCACCATGGAGAAGAGCACGCTGACCATGAGGTGGAGCATTTCAGAGTCGTGCGTTGCAGCTCGAAACGCGACCGCCATTAAGGTCATGGTGCCCACTAACGTACCGACGTTCCACACCGCCTGCCTGGATTGTACGTGAGCGACGATCAAACGAGAACGCATACGTTAACGATGCATTCATCCTAACAGTTCTTAAAGGGCCCGGAAAGGCAACAAATAACGTTTTAAAATCGAGTGTAGGGCCGCAAACCGACTCGTCACGTGTTGAAATGTATCGAGCGAATATTAATTGAAAACTTTGACTGCGCCAAAGGCGAGGTAGAGACACGGCCTTTCGAGTTACGGGAAGCCTCTGCCGTACCTAAGCATACACGCCAATGACGTTTACATATAATATCCCCTCGGGTTCCTAGAGAGAAAGGTGTATTTCAAATTGTAACTCGTGCCGGTAATGATAAGATACATCCTCCGGGCAGAGGTGAAGGCAGGTTAAATGTACGTCTTAGCACACAATATGCCTGAGATAAACGATGAATGCCACAATTTAGAATATAAATACACGTTTATGAGTGCGCATGCAATGTAAGACCACATAATATAGAAGAACAAGCCCAAGGTAGAAACATAATTCGAACTAACAAACATCTTCTACGAGTGTAATGTAGCTGTGTCGGTGTTGGCTATAAGCGGTGGCTATACTGGTAAATATCGCAAACGTACTACCAAAACGAAATACGTCAAGGATCACAGGAGCTCAAATCAATATCAGTAGAATTTGCCTGGTTTGTAGTCAATAGAGTATTCCTTGCCGGGGTTGAGGTTTATCGGAAAACACCGCTCTGGGGCGTTTACGTGTCCGCAGCAGCCGCGGTCAACCAATTAAGATGAGGTGCCGCGGAATGTTGATGAGGGTTTTACGAAAACGTGAAACAGTGTACGTCCTTACGAGTACCTCTTTGTCAGTCCATTCCTCGTATAAACTCTGTGTTGCTGTACAACGAAAGTGCAAGCAAGCATGGCAGGCAGCCAACACGCGTGGAACCAGTCTCACATGCCGTATCCGCTCTTGACAGAGCGGGCCAGGAGGGTCGCAGATATTTTCCACGCGGGTGTGCACGTTGCCCTCTCGTTTGCTGACCGTGCTGATTTATCACTGGTCATGTCCTCGTTGTGTTTAGCAGGTGAACGAGAAGCGGCACTGGTGGACGGGGTGATCTCTTGGGAGCTGGCGGCGCCAGAGCTGCATGAAGCGTTAGCGATCATCTCGGCGCAGGGTGCAGTCGTTGGTGTCTGCATTTTTCTGCCCTCCTCCGTGCCCTCGTTTTAAAAATCAAACGAAAAACGCAGAACGAGGTGTCTACGATTAGTGGGGGCGACAGGAGAGAGGGCTTATCTATTGTTTGTGGGGAAAATTACTTGGACTGTTTGATATCTGCGCACGAAACCGACAATAGGAACAAACCTGGGGATCGGGCTCACGTTGGCATATGTTAAAGGGTTGACTATATATCTTGTTACGGCCGCGTTCGCGACGTCGCGCTGAATCAAGACGATTTCTGGCGGGACCCTACCACTGAGTAGCTACCCATACATGCCAGATGTCTCGTGTTCTCTGGGTTCGTTGGCAACCTACTCTATACGTTTTGTGTGTCGGGCTCTTACACATTTTCGTAAACTTTGTTGTTGTACCAGGTGTAAATAGTTGGCTCGGAACACGACGGTGGCGCTCTCTACCGTACCGTCTGTAGTTTAGGGTACAGTCGTGATTTGGCACCGACACACACACACGACGCTCATCCTAGACAAAGCAAAACCTTCTATAGCATTGTCCACACAAGACCCCTGGTTAATCAACGTTGCGCCGGTGGTGGGAACGCCCTAAATTATTATGTATACGGTATTTCATTTACCGAATTTTCCAGACATCGTTAGAACTTACAAATAAAAAAGTTGACCACGAAACTCACCTCAAGCTGGTTCGACTTGTCGTGAGGACTGGTGTAACCGCAAACACCTGCTTTTGAATATTGTGAGCTCATGTTTCTGGCGTTTAGATTGGCCTGCAGCGCCCGGGTCCTGTCTATGTCCTTGCAGTTTATCCGTGCCTGGCCAACGACGCGGACGGTAGATCGAGGGTATAAAAAACACAATCAGTTACCGGCCTGGTACCAAGTGTATTTTCCAACCAATTGTAGTCATTCCAGTAGAAGACAGTGCGTACATTGTGTCTCCGGGGATTTCTGGAGCATGGCTTCGCGTCGATACGGAATTTAAATTAACCAATTGCGCCAAACTCGGCGGCTACGGTAGAGGTATATGCCCCCATGTTCGATACCCTGTCTACGCCTCTCGGGACGGTGACCTTTTGCCTGACTCAGAGTTAGACATACATGTGGTTTCTTGGTGCAGAGTATCAAAGCAATTTAATAGCGGTGCACATCCCGCAAACCAAGCGTTCCCTACCTGAAACGTAATACGGGTGTGACTAGGCGAAGATACCTTGACCGGACGAACTAATGGGCTTTAAAAAAATCCCGCCACCGGAACACCTGTCTGTGGGACCTGCCGAACGCGTTTGATTTAAGCGCAAACTTCGTTGACAGGATTGGCGCAAGGACAACATGATAACGCCAAGTAAAATTCGTACGATCTCGCTTGAACTGCTCGTACATGAAACCGTGAGATTACGCAGTTGCCTATCCACAGCACGGCGACCTTGCTACGAGGATAACATTGGGTTGCACAACCCATGTTACGAGAGGCGTGGGAAATAGTGGTTAAGCCATTTCTTGACTAATGAACTCCGGCACCTAAAGTTGTGGGAATGTCAATCATTTTAAGCTTTACCACCTCTTGGGTACCAAGGCCCTGGCACGGTTGATCTGGTTTCACTTTCTATTTTTTCCATATTATGTTTATCCATATTGTGTTTCTCGGCGAATATTGAGCCCCTCAAGTTATGGACATTATCAATAGTAATGTGCACCTCTATCGTAGCAGGCCTTTCACGCGTCTCACCAGCAAATCCAAGATCTTGTCTGGAACCGTTACACCATTGTCGGCGACGGCGGCAACCTCCGTGTTCAGGGCGGGCTCGACATATAAAGGGTTGTGAATCTTCGGCCCAATCTTCATCGCCAGGCCACGTGTACTGTGGTTAAAGTCCTCGTGCAGGGACGTTTGACCGGAATCCCGCCTGCCAAACTTTAACAAGCCCGCTGCCCTCGACAATACCGACCTCAGCACTGAAATCCTGCACGGGAGGGTAAGAGGTTCGCTTGAGCATGGTCCAGGAGACACCGGCGCGCTAAGATTGTTCGCATACGCGAAAAGGTTCGTTTGTGGGTGCGCGGAATAGTTGCGGATACCCCAATAGCTATACTGCCGCCTGACTCCGTTGTGGATATGACCAAACCGCCACGGCTTAGCATGCGGAAATACTTAACCAAGCTAAGCCCTGTCGTCTGTGAAGAAGTTGACATTAAGTGTTTTCTCCGTATTGGAAGGCGCGGAGAACAGGAGCTACGCCTGTTTCAGATATTCAATACCGTGAATGTTTTCGTGGCTTGCTTCGGCACAAATGGACGCCACGTCTATGGCTTCACTGCGATATGTGAAAATTACCTGCACCCCAATCGACTCATGGAAACGACTTGCACAGAGGGGCTAATACCGGAACACCTACAAAGGTACATTTGCCTCATGTTCAGGATCCGTCAAGCCTCTCACCACCCACCTCTTACCGTCCACTTGTGAGTTCACCTTTATAGGCATTCAGTGGACTACATATTGTGGAATATTTGCCACCAAACAAATGTATTCCCAACGTCTATGTCGTACACCCACATAGGTCGTATCGGTACCGCTTCTATGACCGAAATCCGCAACATCATTGCGGCAAACATGTGGCAAGTATTCCAATGGCATGACATATAGAAACATACTTGGCGGCATATGAGGACATGTGTGTGTGGTCCACCTCGAGTCGGTTTTGTCTTGATCGCGGCTGACAGCTTTCACATCCGATGAACTCGCACCAGCCGTCATGTCACTCGTGGAGGTCGTACCCATCTCGCTCTCGCCAGGAGCCCCGCAGAACCTAGGTTGAACGCTTTCACCGATGAAAGCCAGGCGTCCATGGGCTCCCATTTGATCGGCGAATATCGGCTCCTTTATCGGTCTTGGGAGGTATCTTGGAACAATTATAAAAAGGCAAGCATTATTTTGTGACCGGCGTGTGGCAGAGAAGGCTTATTCGGGTGATTTCCCTTCAGTCAAGAGGAGTCAACATATTAACATGCCCCACAACCCCTTGTCCCCATCCATCAGGGTTTTCGCTCCTAAAACAGTTTTGTTGTGTGATAATACAAACGTGGGTGAGCATAGTTTCAACGTTACATTTACGGGTAAAAATAGTTGCTTCCTCATCAGGTGATACCTTCGTCGGCTTATCTTACCGGGTGCTCGGCTTCTGCCGAGCACGACAGCGGGGACTGGGCTTTGTACCTTGAAGTGTCGTTCAACGCGTTAACGGAGGACCCACAGTACACCACCCTGCCGCTTTTGACGAGAATGGTGTGCGAGAAGAGTTGCCAGATCTCCGGCCGAGGCTGGTGTATAGCTACGATGATTGTCACCTGGTAAAGGGCGTATCAGCGTCGTTGTTCGGCGCACGCTGCAATCAGTACAGCTTCAAACGCGTACTTGCATCACTGATGACGAAGTCACCTTCCGATCGCGGTGCGGAGCATGGCTTGGAAACGTCAAGACATTGCCACCCGCTACACATCGGTTGAAGGGGCAGCACGGTTATGCAAGCTGCCCATTCGTTAAATGTGCCGGCGTGAACACGCGCTTAGGCAAGCCACAGAAAAACAGATATATCTACTCGTATACACATTACGTTTGGTTGGGGAGATGATTCCGAATTCTAATTGATCGGCTGACCTTATCAGAGAGGCGCCTGAGTATAGTCATCAGCTCCAACGCGGCCGTTGCGTCCACGCCCGAGGTTGGTTCATCCAGAAACAGAAGCCGTCGGTCGGCTAGAAGCTCCAAGGCTAGCATCAAGCGGCGCTTTTGCCCTCCGCTAAGGCTCCCCGCCTTTGTTTTCTGTACGAGCTCCAGCGCCGTCTCCTCCATCACGCTGTGTGGAGTTTAAATAAATGTGATTACGTCCGTGTAATAACTCGGCTGGTTATATTTTCCTGGTGGTTAATGCCGGAACGACACGTTGTAAAGACTTGCTGTGTTCCTAGGTCGAAGTCCACGTGTTTTTGTTTATCTGAGGTCAATCCCCACATCTGTATGGTCGACTGGCTGCCAGTCTTACCTCGAACTAATCGGATGTATCCTGCACGCGATCCGGGGCTCCGAGCGAGTTGATGCAGCTCTCACCTATGTACTCGGCTCAGCTTTGCCTCGAGGGTACCCGGCAGTCGTATCATCGAAGCATACACCAAGTTGTCGAACACCGATAGTCCCGCCAAAAAACCGATGTTAGTTTGCCTCATGTAGCCGGCATTTCGAATATAAGCCGCCTGATGGTCAACATTCGCCGTCCACGGGGTCCTTGTTATGCGGTGTATTGAAGGACAAATGTGCATACACGTCACATGCGACAATCCGGGATCGCCATGCCCGATCTCAAAGCGTAAGAGACAACCGCTGGTAGCGAGCACATGCGACAAATAATTCCAGCAGACCAGCGTTGTCATACACGAGGAACTGGCTGTGGTAGTCGTGTGTTGCAATCGTCAACCCTTAACCCAACACTTAAGTGCCCGTGTCATGCCCCGATGAAGTATCAAATTGTTAGGGTAGGGTTAGGGCAGGCGTGGGTTTTTATACCTAGTATATTTATGGCTCCCTCGTAGCCCAATGGCTAGGATACGAAGTAGGTATATATATGTGTTTGTATATAGCACGCATGCTACCAGGGTTGAATTCCCCGGCGACGGAGCAAACATTCAACGCAATGACAAGGAGGGCGTAGCCCCGCGAACCATCCACATGACCAATATGTGCATAGTATGACAATTATATGCCACATACTGTAAAAGAAGGGACTACAGTACAATCGCTTGCAAAACGCCCATTTCAGCCTGGGCGGATAGTCACCCTGGCGACGATATCCAGTCATACATAGACGCCATGCAGTTATATAAACCCAAACACTCTTCCATTATGTTTTCATAAAGCTGGTCTCAGCTACGATGTTGCGTACAACAACTGGTCCCTGGCGTGGGTTGCCCGCTTGCCATAACGACCACAGGAAGTCTCTGACGCACCTGTTATCTCCTGAACTATGACACAATCCTCATCGCGACTCGCGGACGAAAGACACAACCAAACACTCGCGGGAATGCATTCTTAACCACTAAACTTCCTACGTGTGAGGCGTTGAAGGAATGGAACACCCGGAGTCGACAAGAGGGGGACCCACGGCGTATCAGCGCGGCCCTCGTAAAGAAGCCAAGATCTAAGCAAGAAACACGCGTGCCGACACGTGAACAGAACGAACAAGGCTCTATCCACTTTTCTGGCGCCTCAATAATGTGCCTACCAAAACGCGATTGCGAACACCGAGTAGACAGTTCAGTCGTGCATTCATTTTGCGATAGTATCCTGTACTCTTCCGTGGTCGAAGTCGGCCGTCCTAGCGCCGGAACCAAACTGTTTCGCAACGGCGAGCTCGGTTCAGATCTTATTACGCCTACCTCATTCTGTATTATCAATTCGGACACATTACCTGCTGATTGGCGATTGATGTTCCCTCGAAAATAATGTCCCCCCGGCAACGTCCTACTTCCTCGGCCGGTAAGCAAGTCAAGCAGTGTGCTCTTCCCTGCGCGTGCACCACGCACGTTGACATTGTCGAGTTTAACGTACACTGTGAACCATATGTTTGCTATCAACAAATGTTTTCCTTGTATGTAATGGAGCTGTCACCTCACTGTTTGAGTGCGCTGCCTCTCGGATGGGAGACGCAATTGTGTGTTGTGTCCGTAACAAAAAGGGTCGACCTGCCGTTCCTCAAATGTTTGCCTCTACACTGCTGGGACGACGCGTCCTACATCAAGTGCAAGTGGTCTGCCTCAAACGATGGACGAAGCTCTTCACGTGTTGGCCTACACACGATGCTGGCAATGTGGACGAATTTAGGTACAATGTCACCTTGACCACGCCTAAACGCGGAGCGCGTGATGGACGTGGTCTCGGCAAGTAGGCTACTCGTGTTGTAATGTTACGTGTTGCCCACCGTACGTATCAGGTACTGCCGTATTCAAGGCGTCTACGCCTGTTTAAACCACTATGCAATGTTTGGTGAGATGGTAGCGCAATGGTTAACGCGGTATGTTACTGTTTCCGTCCAAGCGGCCCTAACAAATATAAACCATGTTTAGCACGAGTAGAATAACAACACCACCGCGACCAAAGTACAGCTCACCGCTACCGCTTGGTCCCATGAGGGCGCACAGTGCTCCTGCGGGAACTGCTCCATCCACCGAGAATATCAGTTGTTTCTCTGTCTGCGGACCAACTTCGTTCACGGCCCACCGTGATGGCAGACACCTGATGAACAGGGGGGCGAGTGGAAAGATTTCCCGTCCAGCTTAACAAGGACTGGTGCTAATGTGTAGAGTTGATTTTTAGACCCGTAGGTTCAGCCGATCAGAGCCACACGGTCGAGTGACTAGGATATATATTTTCTGGTATAATATGTTTTGCATGTTTGTCGTTCCAGGATGATACACACAGGACATTGTGACGGTTGTTACTCGACGACAAGAGTTTGGTTTAAGTGTCCAATCCTTGGGTAAGCTATAGAGTAGTTCGTCAGAGGGGCGTGACATCGAAAATGCGTGCACTCCCCCTTCTACCGTACCAACAGTTGAAGGCATTTCTCCCGATGAGCTTTCAAGGCATCTATGTCCACTACAGAGCGTCTCTGAGGAAACCAGGCCCAGTCATCGTCCATCACGTATACTTATGGTGATACCAGTGTTTCTGGATTTAGATTATTTTGTCAAGTTCCACCCCAATTTGTTTTCTTCCGTGGTTTTCTCACCCCCGTGTCTTCTGCGGCAGCCAATAACTAAGCCCTCGCCATTCCAGGACAGGCGTTTTTGTTCCATCGCCGCCACAAACCTCGTCTTGCCGTGTCAGCGGTTTAGCTCTGTCCAGATATAAGCAAAAGGTGTGTGTGCATGCCGCTCTTGAGTCAGTTGTCTCGCACAGGTTACCAGTGTTTCGCAATTGCTTCGTGGCAGATATTTGGTACAAAACGCGCGACATCGCGTGTACTGATGAAACGGGCTGGGCGTGGAACAGCTAATCACTTGATGATGAGAAGTGTTCAAACACTTCAACTCTAGGATAACCATATTCGCGCCAATCGCTCCAACATATCCGAACTACTGTTTCACCTAGGCGATCTAACGCCTTACGAAATATCTTTGAAAAGTTCATGTTTCGGATGAACGGCTCCTTGTCGCATGGCACGTACAAGAAACATGCCAAGACCGCCCTTGAGCCTTGGTCTCCACACTAATGTGTTGCGCACTCAATGTGTTTAGTACAGCAGTACCCACCTAGATTCCGCCGAAAGAGTAGTGGATGCGACGTTCCGTACACCTTCCTTCCTCAGGGCTTTCTGCGACAAACGGTCCGCCACGATACGCTCCACGCGGTTCCACTGGATGCAGCTCCACACTGTTGCCGATATCCCTGCAAAACACCCACGGTTGCGTCGGGAGTTTGCAGCAAAGGTGAGCACGGAAAGGGGGAGCTCGGAGCAGTCGCAACTATTCACCCTACCGGCTCGCAAATAGAACAACCGATTTTCCCAATTAGGAATTGCCTTTCTGATGAGAATGAAAACCGATTTTAGTACTTCCTTGTTTTTACAAAGTTGTATTTTGCTCACAATATTGTTTTTCACCTAAAATATATGTTCCTTGATGGTAGGTATCGATCGACGAGAAAAAAATCAAAATTTATGTTGACAGGCTTGGGGAACAGAGGATATATATACGGGAATTGACATTTTTGGCTTTTATGGACGAGCTACCTCGCCTATAAATTCGGCTTTTTGTGGATCTTCGATTTCTTGAGACTGCCTATGCCGATTTCGAGATTGTTTTTGTCGCTCACGGCTGTTACAGCTGACATAGTTTACTAAATATATTTTGACTGCGAGGGAAGTATATATCTCAAGATTCAAACCCAATATTTTCTATTTCCATTTTCATCGGAAAGGGCAATTCTCTAATGGGAAAATCGTGTGTCACATATTGTTCCCCGAAGAAAGGTGTATATTTGTTTACTCCCGTATGCAGGCATGACGAAGAAAACGTTCAGTCTGTTTGTTTAGGCCATGATATAGGGGATGGGGATAGACGCGGTCTTCGGTAGGTGTAGCACGTTTCTCGATCTATACAGGTCTTGACAGGCGGAGACTCGTGCTGCGATAGAGTTGCAACTACCTTATTGTTGGCTTCTCACTTTGATCTTGGCAACTCTGTACCCCACCCAACACTGACGTTCAGCGAAAATCTAAGTGCAACTCCGTGACCTAGGCATGAACCGAACAACGTGTTCAATACAAATGGTGTTCCAACGATAAGGCATTCTAAACAAGGTAACAATTATAACTTGTTGGGTAGAGTTCCTTTTTGAAAAGCCCCGGCCATCAGAGAGTATCACCGGCCGGGGCTGCTTAGCGGGGGGACTACTGTACCTACAAATGCAATTCACTGTATACCTACGAATACCATGGAATTGTTCATCGATCGTGCTATGCTTGAAACGATTTGTTCGAAGAAGTCCAGTATTTGTTTGCCAATGAATGTTGGGTGAGTTAAACAAGAGTCCCCTATACGAGGATCTTCCCAGCAGATTATCATACCACTATGGGCTACCCTTGCCGTAGCAGACACTTCTCGCCATTGCAGTAACAGCGGGATCACGGCAAAAACAAAAACAATCGATGGGGGCTTCTGAACGGAGGAGCTACCCAACATCGAGCAGTTTTTACTGTAAAGTTGGCGACAACATCGCGAGAGTACGGAGTTCATCGTCGGATCGGATGACAATATCCCACCTAACCAGCCAGACGGCGAGGCATGAGAGTTCCTTTACGAAACACTAATGATAATACCTAGTGCAAGTGTACCAACCACTGCTATAGCAGGCGTCAGCACCCATCTCTACCTAACATTAACTTGCCGTAGAGAGTCGTTGTTGCAGTAGTACGGTATAAGCAACAGAGAACGCAACACACATGCAACGGTAGAGAGGCAGCGACTATATCATGAGGCACCACACTTTTATAACATTTGCCTGTACCTCACTCGAAAACTGGGTTTGGAAGACGAGCGTAATTCCTACCCGATGTGACAATCCCATGGTCAACGTCGACACAACGAGAAGTGTTGCAAACGCAAGAACGTCACTCTTACGAGTTGGTTGTCATGGAGCTTGGTCACTCCGAAGCCATTTCAGACACAAGGTGCTCGTACCTCTATCGCACCACGCGTCGAAACCACCACCACCGCGTTTCTTTAGCATGAATGCCTGAACACTATAGGAATAACGCATACTAATGGGCACTTATATATATACGGATGGACGGGATGACAACCCGATCACCCCCTTATTATGGGCTTAAATTGTGATGCCGGAAACTACAAGGTGTTCAAGCGTGTTTCGGAACATAAGCCAACCTAAAACGTGGACAGAACGTCGACACACGCTACAAAACGCACTGTGGGGCACTTACGAAGTCAGGCAAACTTTACTCACACAATGTCGGGCAGTTTGCACGTGGCGTGATGTGTTATGTACGTAAACAAAATTGAGATGTATCTGTCTTGTTTCCCATCTTCTTCTGGGAGTATAACTTCGAAGGGTTCCCGTTCTCATGTGTTTACAGCTCTTTAAATCGAAGGTAGTGGTCAGCCATCGTGAAAGTCGCCAAGCCATCCTTAATTACGCGCTACACGAGAGTGGAGGTTATGAAATGGAAATTTCAAGAAGGCAGCGGGTGTTGGTTTCAATACAAATAAACACACGTACATACCAAGTACGAAATCCCCTCGTGTTTCCTACTAACTTGTGCCTTAGAGACCAAAACGTGAACCATGTTACCCTCACCCGTTCCCAGGATAATTACGGCAAAAGCCAGCGTGGTGAGCACGAGGGCCCACGAGAAGAAGCTGTCGGTCTCTTTCCGCCCTCCAGGCAGAAGACCCCCCTGACAGGACGGGTTGCAGTGGGGATCGTCGCAGGAATCGAGCAGACGGACCTGCCCCAACGATTTCCGCACGAAACGATCGCTAAGCAAAAGAGAACAAGGTTGAGCAGGATTGAACGGGCTTACGACACAACGCACTAATCACTAAACATGTTGAAGGAAATCACGCACAAATACCGTGAAAAGGAGCCTACTTCAGATGTAGTGCGCCAATGAGACCCCTCCCGAGAACCGAGAGAGAGAGAGCATGCCAGGCTGGATTGGTGACGCAACCCGAGAAACAATGAATGGTGGTTTGGTTGACATCGGTGGTTGATCTCCCGGTAGAAAAGGAGGGCCCACCTCAAGAGGAAAACACACGCTAAACGACCGCTCGACTCTTAGGTGAAGCAGTGACTCCAGTGGTCGAAACCCCGGCGAATAGCTGTTCTACACTCTTTGCGTTCTTCACTTGTAAATGTCCCCCCATCAACAGGGAGCGACGAAAACGTCTAATATTCCTGACCCATGGCCGAGACTGGCAAACACTATGGCACTAGTACGCCCTACCCACGGGGAAATACCTGGTTCGACGCATGTCCTCTTCCTTCCCACCATAGCTCCATCGCGTGGCGCACACTCGTGTTGTCGACCTGGCGACATTCGACAGACACGTAAGCACTATGTCTCACAATTGCTGAGGAGCGATCGAACGCGACTGGATTCATCATTTCACAATCGAGGTGCAAAGCATCGTTCGTTTCAGAATGCATCAAAAATGTACACAATAGTTCAGTGCGCTGTGGTGGTCGACAAAGAGGGTCGCAGATGGGTTTAGTGAAACAGACACCTAACAACTGTAGTCAGTCGGCGAAGCAATATACAGGAGGACCACAGGTCCCAGGCTCCCGGCCAGTGCATAGTGTGCGCTTAAGGATATCCTTGCGGGGACGTTGGACTATGTACTACATACAGCAAACCCGACTAGGCGTCCATCACTTATCAATGTGGCACGGCTAAATGTGTAGGACGGTGTTTCATGTCTCAACAACGTGGTGTTGCCGGCCACATTGTGCAAGGGGTGACCTGTGGCTTTGTACGTACATCCAACGCATGGTCTATACTTTGCGCGGACACTATCATACAGTAACGGCGAGTACCTGAAGCGTCTTCCAGGTGTGAACCGACTGCACGGCTTGCCATCGTATTCCAACACCGAGAGTCACATCGCATCTACTTCCTTGAGCCCGCCCGTTCGCTCCGTAAATGCAGGCATATTCCTGGGTCAATGTTGCCGATCGAGAGGAAGGGAGCATACACACCCACACAAGGAAGGATGACTGTGACGACAAAACAAAGAACGCTGCGCGATACACTTGTCCGAGTACGAGGATACGACGACAACGTAACATGGATGCTCGTTTTAACGGAAGCTGTTTCCAGCGTCGAGCAGAGCTGTTTGTCCTGTGGTACGTGATGGGTTGTAAATGCACGTCGTACATACGAAACTGATGTTTGTTTATGTGGCTGTAGTTCTTGCGATGAAAACACAGTTTACAATGTGTTGCGCCTTCAAGCGGGAGCCGTGGTATTACTTCTCCATATGCTCCTTTTCGACGAACAAAGTATTCCACAAAGCACGCCACAAAGTCTACGACGAAGCAGGCCGGCCCTCATAAACGAAACTACACTCGTCTATGTGTGATGAGTTAGGTGATGGGCCACAACAAGAAAGACACTGCTCTCTCTCTATCCTTCAGATGAATTGACGACTGCCTGAGACGTTTTGTCTCGTTGGACGTGTCCTAGCGGAGTATATGTTGTACAAGTGGGGCAGGTTTGACGGCATCATCTCAATGTCTACGACACCGCCATGCTGCCGTCGCTAGAAGCAGCGGGATTCGATTTAAACATTGTTTTTCCGACCGAACGAGTCCTCAAAATCGAAACGCCAGCCGATATCCTGTCATAAAAATCCCTCGTAGTGTTCCTTGTACACTTACTCCATGGGATTGTCTATCTGGGTTTGTTGCCCGTCGCTTGCTCGGTAAGAGCCGAAGGCGCCTCAAGCGAGGTGTAGACAGATCCGCTAGGAGCTACCTTTCCTGTAGCATGGACCGGACCCCTCCGCAGAGGTTTGGATATATCCCGTACGTCAGCAGACCATTACCTTCGTGTGGCTGCTGCAGCTATCATTTAATGTGTATGGCCCATATTATCGTCAACGTGCGCAGAGGCGGTAACATGTGGGGCAAGAGGGGACGCTATAGGAAAATTAGCGCCTTCCTGTGGAGAGCTATACGCTACCATCGCAGACTCAAGTATTTTGTCGTTGCGGCCGGCTAGGTGACGACCACATAACAAGCACCCAAACGGACTAGGCGTGACAATACTTAACCTTAAGGAACACACACAGAAAAACGATCCTCACGCATTCGGTATCAGTGGCCACCTCCATTCCAGGCACGCACTGCGCCATATCGAGCTCGCTCGTAATGAGTATTACATGCTCAATGCAGCTAGGAGAAAACACCGACAGCGCCTGGGCGGATTGGGCCGGCAACAAGGGGTCATGGCGTACGTCCGTAGGAAGCGCGTGGGCAGGCGACATATGCAGGGACACATGTCAGTTCAAGAAAGTAGCCATCCCACGCCGCCTTCATGCGGAAATGGTATGACGCGGAGCGAAGCATAGCGGCAAAGTGACACGGGATTGCTGCAACCATATGACCAACAATGGTGTGAGGGGGGCAATGGGGGGCGGGGGTTTCGGCCGAACCGCCGACAACTACGTATGTCCCTCGTCGTCCTGGTGCGCGCACCTCCCCAATTACAAGCTAGTGCCAGGTCTCCCGAATAACCTAGCCTGCTACCTTCACTGGCTTAACGATCGTGTTATGCACGAAACCGAAAGTAATACCATAAGACAAATCGTACCGCATTCAGGGAAAATAATTTCGACCCGGCTTCGATACTTTCCCTACAACGCCACACACTCCTACTAGAGAGGTTGAGCCGTTCCGCTTGCGACATCTGAATGAGTGCCCAGGGCGCACAAACATCCAATTTTTGCAGCTTCTCTAGTAGTGCGCATCATAACGTCTTTTGGCCATGACGTGTTGCACGCTCGTGTCGTCGTGACATGAATTTGTGCTTAACAGCGTATAAATTCCCGCTCAAACTCGGCCACCAGTGAATACTGTTCTGTTTGTTTTTGCTGTACGCACAGTCGCTTCCCTTGCTGCGGACTTCCGACTGCTCGCGTATAAGCGCCGATATATCTCGGATGTTTGTTTGTGAAGAGGTCTGCGGCGCTCATGGCCGAACGACATGGTATGCTCGGAACAGTCATGGTGGTTCCACAAGAAAAACAAATGTTGATTTTGTGGCGTGGAAGCTTGTGGGTATGTTCAGGGCCTCGTCGTCGCCAAGGTAAGCGATAACAAGGAAGATAAAGTGTAAACCGACCGCCTGCAGCATACACGTGTACTTTGCCCTCATCCTGCTGTGAAATAAGTCCAAAGACCAAACGTATTGTTGATTACGTTTAACGCAGCAGAGGTGCAATTTCGGCGATTGCGGTTCGTTTCCTTTGTACAATTGTCCACGTCCAGCACCTCTAGGATATTTGAGATGTGAACGATATCGTTTCAACGCCTTGCGAGAAAATCAATATGTCTATTCATGCTTAAATGCTTATTGTTGGTCACGCCTCAGATCTCTCGAACCGGTCTTTTCAAGGTCTGAGCCACATTGCGACCACGACAGGCACAGTACTCATAATATGCAGACTGGTGCTACGGTAGGGGGGTCATGTATAGGTGCTTTTTTTTCACCGGGACAGAGCCACTCGGCCGAGTGACTACTTTTTTTGCGTTGTACTCAACCCTTTTTTGTTTTTGTTGTTGTTCTTTATGCACCGCCATTGGGGGTTTTGTTACGTAACGCGAACAAACTATGTTTAGGTCCAATTTTCAGCTAGATTTGGAGCCACTCGTCCGAGTGGCCAAAACCCGGTAGTGAAAATGTGGGTACCCCCCCTATGGTAGCACCAGTCTGCAGCTGCTCTGCACAACAGACTGTATGGTCACCGTGCCGCTGTAAGTTACTGCCGTGCACGATATGAGCAGTCTTACGCTTCCTAACAAATGTTTTTGTTTTCGCCGTTCAGGCAGTGGTGGGGCAAGCACTCCCGGTCCATGCGGTTGACACGCTTCTTCAATATCTACGTGAGAAAAAATATGTTCCCCTGCATGAGTACAAATCAATGGCGACCACGGGTCACCTGGCATGTTCAGCCCCCAACTGCAACAGACACGACGGAGGGTTTCGTTAAACACACACTACACATACCTCGGGGAAAAGCGAGGCCAGGTTGCGCAGTGTCAGCCTTGTCTGTCCCGTGTAGGCCGCAACACCCCACAGCATCTCCGGAGCTTTTTCCTGCGTTCGTACGCATGGAAAATGATGCGGCGAATGTGTATTCAAACATGGGGGGGGGGGTAAATATTTGAACCGCACACCACACAGGTTTGCTCGGATAATACGTAGCGTGGCTACAGTCTAGTACAGGCCACGTTTGTCGAATCCCCACATTGTGAGCGCTCGGGCATATGGTATCAACGACTTGGATTGAGAGCGAGTAAACATGTTGGGAGACCTACATTCGCCACGACGTGTTTTAGAAAGGTGGTCAAAGAACCGTCAAGTTCGTGATGGCGTCCATAATCATGCCAAGGAACCGAGCGATAAATGGGTATCGAATGGAAATTAACCCAATGTGGATGACGATACGTGTTTGAGCTGCTGAGAAACATTGGAGTTAACGTAGCTGGAAACGTCGCAATTGAACCAACTATTGGGCTACTCATCAAGAAACACTGAGTAGCCAGCACATCCAGATTTTGCCAACATACCATACAGGCATGTCAAGCCGATTCCTTCGAGAAATATATCGTCTTTCTTCTTTATAGTTTACTACTTTGACATATAGCCAGGAAGTAATCTTGTACCAGTATCTAGGGTAACTGTATATGCACGAGTGGGCCTATATTGGCGCACTGGTGAGAACGAATGATTGGTAGAAGCGGGACGTTTGACAGCACCGTCAAATGTTCACGGACCATGGAACGGTGTGTCGAGCGAAGCGTATAATGTGTGTCTGAAACTGAGTTGTTGCGTGTTGTATAGTGCTTATCCGAGTGACGGCCCTACATCCACAGTCTCAGTGTAACCGTACAGAGCCAGTACCGAATGTCAAATATGTACGAGTATGCTCTCGTGCCGCGGTGTTTGTAGTATACATCATGCAAATACCAACACGCCACGTTTGCGGAGTTCCAACCTCAGTCCAGACACATGCGCTGACGACGTGTTCATGACGAATACTTGTTCTACGAGGTGGACTCGATGGCAATATACCATCAAGAATGTGACGGGTATTCCTTTAAGCTCAATTTTCCCAACACACAACAAACACAAGCTACGTACCGGAAATCGAAACAAATCTATTACCGACGATTGCGATTTTGTTCGGCACGTAAACTGCCTGCAACCCTATTTCGGCGATGACCTTCGAGGTCACCCAGCACCGATAAGCTAATTATATCAAAGGTAGCACAGCCTCACAACATCCCCTAATGGGAAACGTCCTACACGCTTACCAAGCACAGCCAAGAAACATCACCGACGCATTCCGGGGGGTCCCAAGGCCTAGAGCCAAAACACCTGGCCCGTAAAGAAAACATTTACCTCATATGTGCCGATAACGTCAATCTGGACCCCTGCGTTGATGTCCTGACTGCTAGACAGAACGAACGTCCCCCTCATCCTCCCTGACGTGCTCGGGTAGTACCCTCGTTGGAGCATGCAGCCGAACTGCACGCAGCAGGGTCCTCCATCGAACTCCTGGTAGTTGATGTCGTTTTAAATTGGATATGTCAACATCGGGGAGACAGGGACGGCCGAGGGCGGGGGGGGGGCGGCCGGTGGTTGGTGACCACACTTCAATGAAATACCTCGATTCGGGAAGTTTCTTAGCTTCGCAGCACGCCCATTGGGTAAGTCGAACCGAACATCCTAGTATAAATCAGTCTGCCGGCCAACTGGGAGTATTGGGGTTGATAACGGCACCCCAAGAAAAAAACATCAGTGGAGAAGTGTCTTGAATTCGCAACACAGCGATTGGGTAACTCGACGCGAAAGTCCGAGTCGAGCGCAGTCTGCCGGCCAACTGGCACTACGGGAAGATGGAGCTCAAAGATGTATGCCGGGGGGCGGGGGTGGGGGTGCGGGAAGATATCCGCAAGAAACACGGTGAGCGCAACGCGGAGCACACATCATTTGCGCATCTCATCCATTTCTATAGTAGTAGTGGTTTGTTCAGTCGCCAATTGGACCAAGCACGTTTCGCGAATCTCACCTCGGCGCAGTGTGAAGCGTAGGCGACGGATGGGTATTTTTGAGCGTACTCGAGAAGGGGCTTAAGGTACCCCTGGACATCGAAGAAAAACGCACTGTCCAATATGACACTCAACTCCGTTACCTGTGCCGAACGTTGGTGAAGTTTGGTGGGGTATGCGTGAGTTAGATGCCAGCGGCAGGCACATGGGTAGAAGTAGCCCGTAGATACAAGGACAAGAGTGCGATGCGTATGACAGCTTTGAAAGATGAGCAGTAAGTGACTTGCTCCCTACTATATGTCAACTCGAAGACATCAGTAGAGGGAGCGTTGGGATACACGTATGAAAACCAAATAGTTTTGTAGTTGTTCCACAATATTGTTGTCTATATTCCTGCTACAATCAAAGCTGCCCGATATAAAACCTCATTGTTATCAAACGCAGAACTCGTATGGCGGATACGTTGCGACGACGACCTCGGCTAACTGAACCGTCAAGCTTCATCCCACCTGGTCGAACGTGTCCAGTAGCCAGCTGGCAGCGTTAAAAGCACCGACACCTCCAGCCGAAGAGCCCCCAAAGACAACAGTTGCATCGTTTTCAGCGGTATCAAGGACAGTCCTCAACGTTTCCCTGCCATGGTATTCCATCAAGCAGCGAGCGGCCAACATATTGAACACATATCACACTGACAATCGAATAAAACAAGCAATTATTCGCTTAGCCTGCTCTCTACATGTACGTCGAACCTTATCTCCACATGTGTGGACGCATCCTGCGGTGTCTGACCAGTGTGTGCGGTAAAGGTTAGAGATAAATTAACGCGAACGCGGAACAGACACTCACTCAAGCAGTTGCCTGCCACGAAACTGCAAGCGCCCATCCGAGGATTCCGTGTCGAGCAAGTACATGTCCATGGTGCAGTAGGGCACATAGACCCGGTTGAACGTGCTATAGAGTGGATTTTCCTGGCCGTTCCCGGAGAGGAAACTGTGTGCCTCGATGGTGTCGAGGAAACCGCCCGAGGTGAAGAGGTGAGGCTTATCCACCAACAAATCCTCGCAAATAGATTGGTTATGCGCGCAGCCTTGTCCTCCCTGGAGATATACGACGAAGTCGCTCGAAGAGTCGTTGGCAGCCATGTAGAAATGTCCGGGGGATTGGTCAGCACAAACGGCTGACGGCGAACACGTCGGGGGGGTGGCATGGAGGGAGAGGCCGCGGTGGAGTGCCAGAGGCATGAACCAAGGGTCAGGCAGCCCCGCGAAAAGTGAGGTAAACCTATTACAAGCCTTGGACTGTAGTCGGGTTATTCGGGCGCTGTAAACAATCCAGCTATGCACGAGCTATCAGAGCGTCAAAATCGTGTCATACGCCACCCGCCCAATTTACGCATGCATTCCTTGGGCACCCAATTGTTTGCGATTCGCCCGGCCAGAAATCCGTGCAATTTTCAATAGGTCGCCGCAATCGTAGGAAACGACAACGCGCGACGTACAACACAAACGAAAACATACACCTTTGAATGAAAACACCACATACTACATTACCGGGGTACCAGGTACGCTTTATATGTACCAGGTATGCTATACACACTGCGAGTTTAATTAACCGCCTTCTCTAGTCGAACCTGAAGGTAGAACGTGCCGAACCATCGTCGTACCCGCGGCCTCTTGAGCGAGACATGCAGCTGGGAGCAAAGACACAAGAAGGCATCTTGAAACACGAGTCCAACGCCGCATGGGTGTCGCTGTAACGCACCCCTCGGTGCGTCGACCAGTCCGGGCAGGTTGCTGTGACAGGTCTTCTCGGCAACACGTCCACGTTTACCTATCCTCGTGGTATCGATGGTAGTGGCTTTTGCAGATGAGGTCGACCTATGCGATGTTGCGACAGTAAGTTAAAGAACGTCGAGAGTATTGTAGGCCCTGAGTTACCCTAATCCAGTCGAGCGTTTGAGAAGACGAAACTTGAAAAATAGGCCGGTACGCTCGTTTAATCGGAGGGTTGTTATCTTTCGGAAATATTTAAGCCCGAAAAAAAGTTACAGTTCAAGACTCTGGTGGTCCTTCTATAGTCCCGGTAGGCATGAGCCATCAAGACCGGCACTACAGCCGAATCAAGCACTACTTCAAACGAAAACAGAAAATTACGTTGCAGTACTTCAGATACTATAGTAGGCCCAAACAGAGTGCTACAAGTGCGTCTGCAGTGAAGA
This sequence comes from Saccharina japonica, assembly GCA_008828725.1. Lineage (NCBI taxonomy): Eukaryota > Phaeophyceae > Laminariales > Laminariaceae > Saccharina > Saccharina japonica. Next base: position 128,162 of record MEHQ01004575.1, on the reverse strand, counting down.
GAGAGGGCAACGCGTGACGTCGGGGAAGGACGTAACGTAAATTTAGGACCATAACGGTGTGCTTCGCGATGGGATAGCGACAGGGGTGCGCATTCAAGAGTATTTTTGTTTTTTTCGTTTTATTTCATTTTATTTCGTTGATTTGATTTGGTTTGATGATATTTGAATTGATTTATTATCATTTTATTCCATGTCATCTCACGAATAAGGATCTTTAATTCGTTCAACTTGGTTAATCTCGCTGCTCACTGCATTGCCATGTAGTATCTCTGTCTCGCAGTTGTTTTGCCACATAACTGGTACAGTATACGCGTATATCTCTAGGATGAAGAATCAACATCGATGGACATTTTTGAGGTGTGGTTGATGTCGACGGTTAGAAACGACGATTTAATCTGTAGGAGACAAGCCCAGTTCACCACTTGCATGCATGTACCAGGTATGTTTTTCAGCTACCAGCTGTTTATCTGCAACGTTAATTACCGGCCAGTTAGCCATCCTACTCTGTGCACAGTGCACAGCAAGGGGCTCGTCTCACACCATCCCATTAACCATCCCGTTTTCCGGCGTTTTAACCACTTGCCAACAGTTTACAGTCTAGTCGCCTGCGGGCTTCTCGCAGGGCAATTTGCGCAAAGCATTATATCCCGGCGCTTCGCCCACTTGTCTACAGTACACTGCAGGGCATTAATTAGTGGTTCGGCGTCTGTTGCACGCAGCGGGCCGCCGGTGGCGAAACCAATGGGATATACGAGCGAGTATACGCCTCAAAACCAAGTAAAAATCCTATATTCATTTTTTTGGCTACGACGAGCATAATATAGTGCCTTAACAAACAATGAAAGCCTACGGCGAATAGCAAAAAAGGTGGCATTTTTTTGTGTTTGACTATGGTGAATAGAACAAGGGGCCTGGAAGGTGTTCAACTACGGCCAGTTGGACAAACGGTGCCTCCAAAAACAAAAACACCTACGGCGAATTGCAAAAATTTAATAAATTAAATTCCTTAGGGCGATTCAGAAAAAATGACAGATGGAATTTACTATCGCATAGATAGGGCGAGAAATGAAGGCGAAACACGAATTTATGTCTGCGGCGAAAAAAAATTGCGCGCCCAAAACCGCGTTTTGCGCTGCGCGCAACAAGCCTCGCAGCGACTATTGCGCAGGACATTTTTTGTTAACGCAATTGTTGCGCCCGCGCAGCAGCGCAACAGCTAGTCCATGTCCTGGTACACAGCATAGTGCTGTCTAAACCAGTTTCCCCAGCGGGCGCTGTGTGTGTTCTTCACAAACCGTCATTTCTACACGTCAACATCCTGCACACCAGGTTAATTAGTACGGGGGCCATAGTAAACACTAGTAAACAGGACCACATACTGGTAGTAAAAATAGGTAAATGTATTGGTATGGTTTTTGTGTGTACTGTACGAGTAGTAGGTCCTGTAATACATGCGTGCAAAAGTTTCTTCGATTTGGCATTCTGACAATGTGCCGCGATATTCCGATAATACCATCCACACAAACTGTATATACGTATATGTGTTCATGTTTTGTTTTTTGGGCAGCGGCCAAAAACAGGTACACCTGGTCCGTTCGGGGCCAAAAACAGGTATATACTAAAATCAAGTTTAAAACGCACCCCACGAACCTGCCGTTCCTTGCAACGCAAAGTAGAGTTTTTTCATGTTCTTCGTGCTCGCCTGGTGGCTACGTATATGAGTAGCTGCTATTAATAGTACGAGGAACGAACGCCTGCTGCTGTATTCTCCCTTCTCAGCTTGCGACACCCCTGGTATTTCAAGTCAACCACAATCCCGAAGGGGAGCCTTCTATCTCGTATTATTTCGGCGGAGGTGTGCAGGCAGATGTATGTGTGTCACTCGAGTGACGTGCAGTGCGAGGTGCGAAGGGAGAAGGGGGTCTCCGCGTACGTCGGCATTTGTATAGGGGGCATATAGGGTGGAACTATGAAGGGCCTCTGATTGGCTTAAAAACGACAAAAAAAAAGTGAAAGTCAAGCAGAGTAGACAAAATCAGGTATACCTGAGTTTTAAAGAGGAAAAAACCGGTACAACGAGTTTTGGACCAATGGCAGGGCACGTGGAGTGCGTTTTTGACTTGGTTTTAAGTATGTACCTGGTTTTGGCAGCAAACGGACCAGGTATACCTTCTTTTGGCCGCTGCCCTTTTTTTCCATCCCATTTGTTATCTTCGCCCTTCCTTTTCTCTCTCCTTCCTGGTCGTAACTCAGATCCGGGGTCACAAATAAGGCTTTCCTCCCTCCTGCGCCACTACGGTTGTTGCCTTGCATTTATATCGCGATAACATTTCAGCATGGTCTTCCTTCATCGACTTGAGTCGGATTCCGCGTAGTCCTCATTGTCAAAAGTAGAATTCAATGACTGCAACTGCGGAAGTTTGCGATTAATCTAACCTGGATATTTAACCATTGTTTATGTTAGATATGCCATGATTTATTTGTTATTAGGCATTTCAATACGACCAATCCTGTACTTTGTTCAAAGGTCTTGGTACACGTTTGGCTCAAGCGATGCGGATCAGTGAAGAGGGGAGCCCTGGATTTCATTATGTACCTGATCATATATTCATTTGGATGGGTTAAATGAAACCCGTCTGCTGCGTCGACCGCCTCCACCTTTAATGCGTTTGCAATATTTTGTTCTTTCTTTCACGCATCTGCTCTGCTTGCAGCTTGCAGGGTGGGTCGGGGCTGTAGTATGCCAGGTATGGCATTGTATTGCCTTCTCTGCTCGCTGCATTGCATTGTAAAATATCGGGTGGTGGTTTGTGACGACATAATAATAACTTATATATCTCTCTAGGGCGAACAATCGCCACGGCGGCCTGGGGGAGCTGAGGCGACGGATCACCTGGATTACATCACGGATTCGAGAAAGCATCCGAAACAATTATTGAATTATTTGATTGTGTATCACTTTTCCTCGATCCTGACAACCATCTTTGTTGCGTCAACCCCGCCCGTTGATTCACAGATTGGACGGGGAGGGGTGCGATATACACGACATACACGCGTTGAAAGACGGATCAACATCGAAAAAAAAAACTATTAATAGGTATGTACCTGGTAACGAATAAATAAAAACGACGAGAACGCCAATTTGCTTTTTATATTCGGCCATCGTTGGAAAGAAACGGCCAGTGGATTGTGGGGTTCGGTCTTTCAACACAGTATGTGGGAGATCCCTAAATAGTGGCATTGATCAAATTAAAACTCTAGTGGCATTCATCAAATTGGAACTCCTGCAGTTTTTCTGTTTAGGGCCCCCTAGGGGCAACTCATATAGGAGAACAACAGTGATACCGCACACTAAATAAAACGCGCAGGTAACAAAACGAATGCGTTTGTTTTTCAAGTTGCCTTTACTATTCATGGTAAGATGTAGAGCTCAAGCCTAGACTCCCTACCGAAAACGACAGTGCTCGCAAGCCTAAACTCCCTGTGAGCAGTTTATTAGAAGAGCGAAGATAATATATTTTTAATTATATATAACATCTCCTGCGGAGGAAGCACGACACTTTCTCTATTTTCCTTTTCATATATTTTGTGTGTGTTTGTATGTTTGTCCGTCTGCAATTTGTATTTCTTTTTCTTTTCTTTTTTCGCTGTTCTTTTTCTTTTTATTCCCACTAGATTGCTAGCAAGGTAGGCTGTGCCTGTCATTTATGAAAACATTGACTGCTTTGTTTTCTACATTACATCGTAGTATATAGGTGTGTTAGTCACCACGAAGCTCTTTTCTGGCCCAGTCGTTATCTGATGACGGAACGAAGACGGTAACGAGTAGTATCGGTTTTTTGTTAATTTATATTGTATCAACAGAAACCGAAACCGATCACTCTCCGGTCTTTTATTCGGCCGGTTTTTGTAAACAAATGTTTATTTTTTTGCCACATTCGCCCCGCCATGAAGCAAAACATACTTTTTCGAGTGCGAGTATGTCAGGTCATAAGCGCATCATCATAAACATGTATTACACTCATTGCAAGGCGATCACGACAAACGTACACATACATCACGTGATAAATCGTCATCTGAAGTTATGGCCTTTGGCTTCAGTTGTTGGCTATTGGCGTACATCTAACAGACAAGTAGGCGGAGCGAGAACCACGAAAACCATTATGTATCGGCGCGCAGACGACGAGTGAACCCTGTGTCGCCTGGCCGTGATTCAGAGATAGTCGATGTTTTGCGTGTGGATTGGGTGGTGTGGGTAGTCTCTGGGCCGGGAGTACGGTGACCGGTGATATTTTTGCAGGGTGGGCTTAACCACGTCACCGCGATTACACGACCGTATTTATTACTACGTAGGGAAAAGCGGGGGAAATGACACAAGAAATAAATAGTGTGTGTGCGTCGTCCCCAAAAATTCCGTCTTTAACACCCATGGACATCCACCACACCCAGTGTCCCCCCCCCTTCTTCAAGTCTAGGCACGTTCACATTCTTGTTGTTCAGTTAATGTTTTTTATCCAACCAATTTTTTGAAGGACCATAGTAAATAGAACCACATGTTATTATAGTGCAAATATGCAAGTTCATGCGTACCTTAGTCCAATTTACTATTTACTACCCCCCCCCCCCAGTAATAGTATATTCGGCGTTCTTTTCTCTCTGTAGGTAGGTAGAAGCTGTGATCCGCGGTAACACCCATCGTCGCCTCTTATCCCCCCAGGTCGCTCTCCCCACTGCGGCTCGAGCCTTGCATTGTTGTAGGGCGAAAGCAGTGGCATTTTTCTCCCTTGTTGACTCGAGTCAAAATCCAAATGTTGGTACAAACCTAGGCCACAGAAAAAGTACATACTACTATTCATAGAGTATGCAGTGTAACAAATTGGAATGGTATGTAACCAGACAGGGTACGACAGACACGAAATACACGCGTCGAAAGAAGTAGACCTCGAAATATTCAACTACTTACAAATAAACAATTACAACGCAAAAACGACAATTAATATCGAGTTAGGGCATCGTTCCATATGATGACGTATGAATTGTTGCCTTGGATTTTTTCTTAAATTTTATTGTACAAAAGCGCCATGTCAGTACTGCTTACGGAACATGCACGGCGTTGTCGTCGTAGATTTGTGACCACATAACTGGCCTATCTCTAGAATGAAAAATCAGCACAGACACTGGGTGTGCTGGATGTCGACAAGTAGAAAGGACGGTTAAATGTGAACAGCACTAACGGAACCAAGCATAGCTCCAGTTCTAATGCTCCGACCTGCTTCAGACCAACGTGTAGCTTGTTCGTTGAAGTCCCTAGATGGTTTTGGGGTCCTTGGATATGTATGGGAGGGAAAGCATTGCTGTGTTTGCATCACGAAACGATTTGTTTCAACACCAAGCATATCGATCGTTTCGGAGCGCCTGTTCTTGTATCTAGATTCTGCGGTGGTCGCGTAAGACGCTACGGGCGGACGAACTAGAGTCCCAGGTAGATTCGCCTACTGGAGATGCTGGTCGAACGTTCCACTTAACCCAGTATCAACGGCTTGGGAAACTGCCCTTTTTCAAATTCGGCTGTGTGTACCAGTGTTATGGCGAGTCATGTTTGAGTAAAAGGCACGTTTCGTGATGAAAACGGCGTCGGATCGATCTTTCATCAGAGACATACATGTCGAGCATGACCTGCGGCCTCTGAACCTACTCATAACGAGTTTGGCTAAGCATCAAGGTTGCCCGGTGATCAGAACCGAAGAACTTTTTCTTTCTGTAGGGAGCCATGAGAAAGAGGAAATTATCCCAGCAATAGTATCACAACAATAAACAAAGAGGATGGTTTATGTCAGTGCTCTTAAATGTTTTCCCGGGAGAGTCTTATTTGAAAACGTTTATTCCCAAGACTCAAGTACTCTTGTTGTTCTTGACGGAACGGGGATCTGTTCTTGTAGTTGCATACGATCGAAGCAGCGTCTGAGTAAGTAAAGTGGTGGTCGCGAGTCTCAAGGGTACCTCGTTATGTGGCATTCGTAAAAGCATGCACTGTACGCGTTGGAGAGGGGGAAGGGGGGTGAGGCCACTGCGTTTTTGCTGGATCTGCGTTCCTGAAACCAGGAGGCTGGGAAGAACGAGCAGTCAGCAAAATTATAAAACGCCTATTCATAGGCATCAATATCACACCCGATCGAAACCACGCGAATGAAGAAATCCGTCCGGTACGTATTGTCACTTTCGAAGAGGACGAAATGCTTCGACGATGCCTGCTGGATAGAGTTTGTCGCGTTTGGGGTCGACTTCGCTGGAGGCGATGAGTCAGAGTGAGTGCATGGTTTACCAGATCCAAGGGGCGATGTTTGAGTGTCGCTTATGTGGAAGCAATTTGAGCGGTCTGCATGTATCTGGAAGTGACGAAGTTACAGCGGGTAAACCAACCCTGAGTAAATACTCGTGCGGTCAGTGGCAGAAACAAACATGTACCAGGTGTCGGCGAAGTTCGTTCTATCTTCTGGGAGTTTTAGTTTGTGTGCTTGTCTATCGTTTATTTTGCCCCTTTTCTCGGTCCCTCTTCCGGGTCGTAACTCGTGTTCGGATCACAAAGCACTATCGTGCTCCCGCTACCATTTGCTCGAGACGAAAGTTGAGCCTTTTCTTCCGTCGTCGACTCACATTCAATATATAAAAAATTTCGTACACACGGTATGCGCTTTTCTGCAGTCGACTAGATTTCAATAAAACAAACCTATTGCAGGTCTCGAAACATAAACCTTCCACCTTACTCCGTAGTTTCGAAGATAACACCCACAGATATACACTGGACCGCAAATATACTGCTGTTGTGCTTTCGCTCAATCCCGACAACCCGATGCTGTGGCCGAACCCCCCCCTCTGTACAAGTAGTTAGCCTGGGAGGGCGTACGGGACACAAACATTTCAGGCCGGCCATAACCAATCACGCCGGGTTTCGTTGCTGGTTAGTGGCAAAAAAAACCCCGACAGTGAAAAGGCTGGTTAGAGGCGGCAACATATGATCAAACAAACTTTTAAAAAGCAATTTGGTTACCGATTGTCGACTCACAACGATACTGGTCCTCACGAACAGAAAGGGTAACCGGATTTTAGAACACTGAGTTCTCCCAAGTTTCAAACGTACCTTGTCGCTCGAAAACCCTACGTCAATCCACCGTACATTGAGGGGTTAGGGGAGGGTGCTCTACACTAAGGTTCACCAGGTTTGACAGCCACAAAAGAGGGGGCTGGTCAACTCAACAGCCGTACGCTTGCTATGGCAAAGGTTGCATCATATTTTTTTGAAGTTTCCTGAGTTGAGGCGCTCTATACTAATATCAAGTCACCCTATAACTGGTTTTAGAGGAAAATGTAAGTGCTACCACGTGAACAGCCCCATGATATAGGTACACAACGAACCATACTGCAATAAAATAATGACATTCCGACGGACAACACATGTTCGCAAAAGCACTGCAGTCGGTAAAAAAGAAACTATTGTTTTTGTGTTTTTTCAGTGGCAATAATGTTTCTGGTCAAACTTCAACCTGCCATGACTCCCTCCGGGAGATGACATTCCTCTAGCTATATTTTTCACGTCCATTCCATGGGAGCCGTTTGATGGATCGTAGGCCATGGTCAACATCTTCGTCTCGGGAGCCGGACCATTCTGACTTTTTATTTCAGCACAAAGAGTCCACCTTACAAGAACAATAATTGCCCATACCCCTGGTACCAACAACGAACTTGGAAAATGGATGTTTATCCGGCTGTTGATGCTGTTTTCACAACGATTATCAACCAGGAGCACTAGGAGGCCAACCTACCCGGACCTCTACTGTAGTTCCGCCGTCCGTACGTAGCATCCTACGTGGCCACCGCAGAGTGTTGATAACTAAACAGGAGCTCCGGAAGGATCGAAATACTTGCTGCAGACCACTCTCGTTTCATAATGCAAATACAACAATGTCATTCCTAACAGATCCAAGGGCCCCAACACCCCCTAGAGACTATAACGAGCACGCCATACGTTGGGCAAGAAGCGATCAGAGCACTAGAACTTGCGCTATGCCCTGTTCGGTCAGGAGTACGGCTATAGTGTCATTGTGCCATCAGTTGTATTGCTGTAAAAAAAACGAAATAAACGTTTTCCAGTAAGACTCAAGAAACTCCTTGTATCTTTTTCATAGAATTGAAGGTGCCCCTTGTTCAGCCCCGTTATACCCAAGCCGTTCCTACCAAAACGTGCTAGCTCCATCGTCGCACACATCGTTTAAAAAAAAATCGACTTATCACGCTGTACAGTAGTGGCGGCCCGCTGTTACGAAACGCCAACTTAGCGTCCAGCCCCAAAGTTTAGTTTGGTGTGTCCTCGCCACAACATTTGCCGCGTTTCTTATAGGACGAGTTTTATTTTCTTTTTTTAAATCGAATCGATTCCAGCGTTTCAGGTTTCATCCGCACACGCTCCGCGAGAACGACATATCACGTTAGCATTGTACAGGTTGGCCGTAACTGACGAGTGCCCTCTTAGTCTGCGTCCCGAATCAGCACCAATGCGGATGGCGTTGAAGGTACAACTGGAGCTGTAACCACCATGAGCTGCGCGAAAAACAAAATATTACGGACGACGTACGTCAAACATACCTCGATCAAGCATGCCATACACACTTCTAAACCTATACCACGTATAGAACAACACTACGGGGACCAACTCGCGCCCGACTAAGCGGAAAGTTCTGCTTTGCGGGCATTGTGAGTCAGCGCTCGGCCTGACCTCCTCACCCCCTCCAAGGCAACTCTGAGCACCTGCTCTTCCATATATTTCTACATGAATCTTGTTTTTTATTATATATCAATAGGCACAGTTCACAGGTGATGGAACTGTCCGAAAGCAATGATGAAACTGTCGCTGTGATCAATGATGAGTGACGAGACTTGCGATACAATGCACCTGGTATAATGTTTCTATACGGTACTCTTAGCGCGACGGGGAGGTTTTAACGGATTGCGTGTTTTCTTCCGTGCCACGCTCCGGGTCGACCTCGTTCATCAAATTGGATGGAACGGCAATCACCGCTGTAGCTTTAATAAGTTTGTTTCTCATTTGGTTGAACGCTTTGAGCTGTCGCCTCCTATGTTTTTCTAGAGTCTCAGCCTCCCTTTCTTCGCACGATGTGTGTTCAATGCGGGAACCCACTATACGCTTCACAGGGTTTCCAACTCACAACAGCAGCCAGCAGAAGCGCACATAGTCCCAACTCTTTGGATTATGTAACACGGCACAAACACGAGCCAAACGGAGAGAGCCGGTCCAGTTCAATTTCTGCTACACCTTCTCGCTGAAGCGATTATCAAATAACACGCCGGAACTCATCTCACTCACGCGTTGGCTGCTTACGGTTTGTTGTGGAAGCAATTACTTGATACTCGTAGTACATATGCAACCAAAAACATCCAGGTACTATAGATATCAGGGACTCTATCAGCTCACCCGATCCAAAGCGTGCCGGATTAATAGGTAGTCGTGTGAAACCAGGTGAGAGAAGGCGATAACTCGGCCTTTAGGTGTTGATGGTGGCGGGCAGAAGGTTAGGCTTGAGACACGCCTTCAAGAGCGAAGTGGCCCGCGTTTGTGCTGACCTTTGTTGCTGGCCGTTTGTAAGAGATAGTCGATGTTTTGGCGAGTGGATTGGGTAGTGTGGGCCGTTGCTGTGTCGGCATGACGGGAACCGGCGAATTCTTCAATGTGGGCGTAACGACGTCACCGCGTGTACACAACCATGTTTATTTCTACGCAGGGAAAAGCAGAAGAAGTTCACCCAGAAAAAAAAATATTGCGTGTGCGTCCTTCGATAAATTCCGTATTGTCCACCCACTAACATTCAGCACACCCAGTGACCCAGGCCGTTATTTAATTTTGAACATATATTATACATATTCCCGTTTTCGGTTTTGACTTTCTTTCTCGAACCGCTTGATTGGGCGACCATAGTAAATAGAACCAAATATTGTTATTAACAGTAACAAAATACAACGATATAGATGTTTGTGTGCAGGGGAGTCCTATATAGTAATAGTGTCTGTGGCCTTCTCTTCTCTCTACTGTTTAGTAGTAACTTTGATCCACAGCAACACCAATAGCAATCTCTTACCCGCCCGGGTCGCCCTCCCCACCGCGGTTCGTGTATTTATTTATTTATTGCAAAACCTTTGTCGCCCTCGTTGACTCGCTTCAAATTCCACGTATAGTCACGAGAACCTACGGCACAGAAGCGGTACATACGTACATACCACTCTGTCCCGAGATATAAGAACCTTTTGTATATTAATATCCTTTTAAAATGTGCTTATATTTCGGGACAGAGTGGTACTACAGTAGACAGCAGTGTTGGCTATCAAAACCTGGAACGTTGCGGTACCAAAGCAGGCCAAGATAATTTCGGTAACGATGACAATTACGATAGCTATTGCTACCGAACAAAAAAAACAAAACACGCTCCTACTCACTGCTGCAGCTACGATGTGCTGGTAAGTTACTGCTGTTTGGCACAGGTTACGTTGCTATACGTACACAAGGGGGACACGACTATTCACTAACACTACTGTAGTATTTTGTTCGTATACAAGTGCAGAGACTAATAGGAAAAACAAAAGTTGACCCTACAGTAGGTGGGTTTTATATTTAAGAGTGGCTGCGGTGTACACAACTTTCAGTATAACGACTCACGAAGTTCATGTTTTCATATAAAGCAGCCCCTGTCATTTCTATTGCCCGTTTTATCAATAGGTAACCGATATCCCGTACTGATGCACTCCTCTTACGAGCTACAGACATTTACCAGGAGGTGTGGCGCAGCGGTGAACCACATGATGCAGCAAAATATACATATACAGGTAAACACAGCACCATCATGAGCAGGAGCAGTAGTTTACCAGAACTAAAAAGTAGCAGTGTAGGACTAAGAAACAATAATATGTACTATTAATACGTTGCATTTCTTTTCCCAGAATGGGTGCGTTATACATTAACGACTCCCAAGCTTTCCTGTTAATCGCAGCCTGCCTTTCGTATCGCTCAAATTCGTGTTGGGTACCATGGTATCATGTTCTACAGTGTGCCAGCTGTACATATTTATTTTCTCAACTCGGTAATTTAATGGTGTTGCACATATTATACACATACAGTGGGGGTCCCTCTATAGTGCGGGTATGTGACCAGCGATAAAATCCGCACTTTAGCGGGCACCCGCACTATATTAATCCAGGCCTAAATAGCGCGGGTGGGCGCACTACTGAATGTTTTCAGAACCCTCAATAGTGCGGGTAGCCACACTATTGCCGGTAGCACCGAGTTTCAGCATAAGATGTAGCCAAGGATGGGTATGGAAGAAGATGTACTATCTCCACGGGTAGAAGCCTGTGTCCGTTCGAGGGTGAGAAGAGAACAGCATGTTGCACATGCTGCTTTACAGCGGTAAAAACCACATCCTATGTTGTAGTTCTAGGCCCATGACATGTTACGCGTAACGTACGCTGAGTGTACCAAAAGCAGTGACGATTGAGTTTGATATTGAATTGCCCTGACACGATCAAGTTTGACTTTTATCTGGGCAATACATTTCAAGAATCGATTGGCATTGTTTCCGGAGGCAATCTCCATCACTGAACCACAGCGGGATTATGCGCATAGCCCATGTTGTTGTTCCTTGTTCCATTCTGCATTGGCGTTACAGTTCCGTTTGTACAATACACAAACGTCGGGGGCTTTAGGTGTGAGGCTCCTAAGTTGGCAGAGTTCGCCTGCTGCACATGGCATCGTGTGCCTCTGCTGCTGTTTCTGTGGCCATCAGGAGTATGCTGCTGCTATGCCGTACGTATAAAAAGGGTATGTATTATGTGTGGGTCGGGGTTTGTGTGGGTTCGACCGCATATTGGCGGGTGGTGACGTGGCTTGACGTCCAACCCGCACTATAGAGGGTCTTGAGAGGTAGCAAACCCGCACTATAGAGGGGTGCCCTAAAAAGTGCGGCACACGCACAAGAGAGAGGTATAAGTTGTGCCAAGCGATTTCACCCGCACTATACTGTACCGGGTTCCCGCACTATAGAGGGACCCCCACTGAAGTCCGTCCGGAGCAATACGTCCGATTACGTTTTTGGTCATAAGTTGTGAAACAAAAACGTTGAAAATGCAACACAGAGATGATCGTGACTGTGGCGTCCAGATACGTCGACACCCGTGGAGTTTGTTTTTTTAAACGCAACATTTTCCGCCGAAAATACGACGAAATCAACACCGAAGAATAACTACGTTTGTTGTTGAGAAGTCGAATGACTGTTTCTGGTCAAACTTCATCCCTCCCGGAGAGGACACTCCTCCAGTAATAATTCTCAACCCTATTCATTGGGAGCGGCTTGATGGAGCAATGGTCACGTGGGCAACATTCGTTTGTCAGGGAGACGGATCGATCCAACGCGTTCGCGGGTGAAGTGTATCTCACTCAAAATCGACTGCCCAAACCTCTGGTACCCAGATATAAATTTGGAAAATTGCCGTTTATTCGGCTGATGATATTGTTTTAACTCAATTTTTCAACAAAGAACCACTACAGATAGTAGGCCGTCTGTAGCGTCCTACGCAGCCACAGCAAATTGTACATATTAAAACAGGAGCTGCGAAACAATCGAAAAGTTTGCTACTGACAAGTTTCGTTACATGCTGCAAACACAATAACGTGCCCGTCACCTATCCAAGAGCCAAAAACTTGTCGGTCCGGAGCAGGTCTGAGCCGCGTTCGGTAAGGAGTATTGATGTGGTATTTTCTTGTCAGAAATTGCAGTACTGCCTCGGTACTGCTATAAAAAACAAAGTATATTAATTTCGAAAGACCTGAAGGGTACTCTTTGTTTTCATCGAAGGTGACCCCTAATGAGCTCCGATATTCCCGAACCGTTTCTGCCAAAACATGCTACATCTATCGCAGCACGCGTCGTTGTCTGCGACATAATCCACAGATGAGAATGTTGTGCAATCACAAAAAAACAAATCCTACTACAGTAGTACTACGTATTAATAAATATCAGAGACTATGAGCTCACCCGACCCAAAGCGTGCCTGATCAAAATGTAGTCGTGTGAACTCAGGTGAGCGAAGGCGAGAACTTGGCTTTTACGTGTTGACGGTGGCGGAAAGAACGTTACGCTTAAAACACGTCTGCAAATAAATGCGTGATTGTCGTCCTTTGTGACGATCTTTGCTGCTGACCGTGAGTCAGAGAGTGTCGATGTTTTAGCGCGTGGAATGAGTAGTTTGGGTGTTGGGGGCGGTTGATGTGCCGGTATGACGGTGACCGGATAAGGAGTATTGTAATGAGGCGCGCGAGCGCGAAGCGCGAGGCTTTTTGCTTGAGTTTTCAAGGGGAAAAGGCTCTTCATATCGGCGTGCGTTTAGCGTGAAAATCCATGTAGCGTGGTGTTTGAAGACTTCTTCTGAGTGTTTGTTTGCGACAGTCAACATCGACCTTTGTACACCGCATTCAACGCACACGGCACCAACGCCAGTCCCGTCGGACTCTGTGCACGCACACATTTTAACGAAGTCTTCTCGTGCTTGTATCGCTGCAACTCGTTCAGAGTTGGTCGAGCTAGGTGCGGCAACGTGTGTGTTTTACAGGCACACGTGCCTTTTTTTCTTTTTTTGAATTTCGGGACGTAAAACATCATAACGGTTTTTCTATAAATTTTTAAAAATACGTCACAGCGACGAATGTTTTGCTTTGTTTTCGGAGTTCTATGATGTAGGTGGTATTGTAAGGCCCACTCTCCTACTGATGAGGGGAAGGAGACGCTCTGCTGTAATGTCGCACAGCAGTACTTGTGGTGGCACCTGCTACGATAATAGGTGCGGCAACGTGTGTTTTCAAAAAAGGCTGTGGGCCATGTTTTTTTCAGGCACATAAATCGGAACGTAAATCATCACAAGATTTTTTGTTTCTGGAGTTCTGCCGAACACAACCCAGCTTTCTTCAAATTATGCCGAATATCAAAAACAAAACCTAAAAACAAAACCTAAAATGAGTTATGAAGATTCACTCCCTCTGATTGGCGAAACAGAAAAAAAGAGACCCAGGAGACCGCGATGGGATAGTTTTGCTCTTCGGTTTTGGTTAATAATCGAAAATCGATTAAAATGACCCTAAGGGTGTGTCCAAACACAATCGAAAATCGAAATCGAAAATCGAAATCATTTCGTTTTCGGTATCATTTTAGCCGACGTGTCCAAACAGAAACGAATTGGGAAACAGCAAGATCCAGGCGAAAAACAACTGAGAGCACAAGCCATGGGCTGTTCACAACTATGTACACATGCCGACAATCTAGCGCTCGGCACCACAGGCCCACCAGAGGAGCAGGGAGAAGCGACGACAATTCGATACCGGGAGGTCGTTGGGTCTCCCATGGAGGTGGTCGCGTGTCCAACTTTGACGCCCCGGGATCAAAATTCAAATTATACTGAGAACGAACATTCAACCTCATTCTCGAGGGCATGATGCTGAACTCTACTCAATTTCTCTTCGCTTTGGCTCGAACGCCGGCAAACAAAGGCCCTAGAGCGTCTGGGCTGGTGTTGTGGTTGGCCTGCTGGCTATTTACGGGGGATCTGTGCGGCTGTGTTGGCGTGCTAGCTGTGGGTTGCGTGCTGCGTGCGGCAGTCCTGATATGATATTTTGACGTGGCTGCGCTGACCAGTAGAGCACGCTGAATTGTTGCTGCTCGTGCTTTCGATTTGCTTTTCGATTTTCAGCTGTCAACTTTTTGATTTCGGCAATGGGTTGTAAATCGTTCATTTTCTCGGAACCTAAAAAACGAAGGGGAACATGTGTGAGCGAGGGACCAATCAGCGCCTCGTTTATTATCATTTTGATTTTCGATTTCGATTTTCGATTCTGTCTGGACACACCCTAAAAGCAAAACACGAAGAACGAACAGCCCAGCGACAACGGAGATCATGGCGACAACCGCAGCTACGAACGCCCCGTACACTGGACAGCCAGAAGACAGAGAGCAGACAAGGCGCGAACAACATGCGGCTGGTGCCAGGCAATGCAGTGTTCAACGCCGTAGCCAAAACCGTGGCTCATGGGGCGGTCCAAGTCGAATTGCGTGCTGCTGTACATTCAAAAATCATCTGTTGTAGCAAGCGGTGAAACTTTTTGTACAGCACCCGTACTTTATCCAGCGCAAATCTCGCGCTCCAGGCTACGGGCGCCATTGCAGCAGCAGAGTATGGTCGGCTAGTCATGTGGGCACACTCTCCTCTTTTTTCAGGGCTGGGCGCCGCCTCTACCGCAGCTGGGTGGTGCATTACTGCTGGTCTTCCACCTTGACCGTTGACTCGTTTTCGCTTTTGTTTTTCGCTTTTGTTTTTCACGCGTATCCTGCGTTTGTACACCATCTTCGATTTTACACTAAAAACCTAAAGTCTGTTCGTTTTTAGGGTTTGTTTTTAGGTTTTGTTTTTAGGTTTTGTGTTCCTCGTTTGTACGGGCCCTGACATGCCCTCACTATCATCGTGTTGGGGAACTAGGAGACACGTGTACACAACAGTTTGAGTACGAGTACAAAGGGTTCAAGGGCTACACCGACAAGCCGAGCGTACAGTGACGCTGGCCCTGGCCTCATGTGTCCTACTACTGCTGCTGTTGCTGCCGTTCCGTTGCTGTTGTTGCTGCGGCCGCCACAGCTGCTGCTGCTGCTGCTGCTGTGCTGTACGCTGTATGATATGTATTGTTTTTCGATTTTGTAATTATTTCTTCAACCAATTTATTGGGGTAAAAACATAGTGTCATGTTTGTGTGCAGTGCAGTCCTATATACTATGCCCTCCCGTGATAGTATATTCGGCCTTCTTTTCTCTCTACTGGTTAGTAGAAACTCTGACCCGGAGTAACATCCATAGCAGTGTCCCCCCCCCCCCCCACTGCGGTTCGTGTCTTCTTGCATTGTTATTGGGCGAAGACTGCGGCATTTGCATCCCTCCTTGACTCGCTTCACATTCCACGTGCGCCCACACACCTACGACACAGAGAAGGTACATACTACTGTAGTGTTGGATATCGAAACCCAAACCGTTGCGGTGCGATAAGGCCATAATAACTTGGGTAACGATAACGATAGCTATAGTGGCCATCGTTACCGAACCGGAAACCACGATTATAGGATACCGAGAACGATAACGATACCGGAGTCGGAAACAGACCTATAAATCTACTGCAAAGTCCACCACCCGTCTATTTGCAGGTTTTTCTTGTTGCGTGATCAAAACAAGACCCTGATGAGACATTCGCATCTCAATCCTTTACGTCTCCACCACGAGTTGCATAGGTCCTGCCGCTCTGGAGCGTACTCACTATGTCACCCATGTTGTCACACCATTTACCATCCCCATCATGTGTTCACACATATGATACGAGTAAAGACATACCGTGTGATAGTTATTACGAGTATGTTGATGGAGGTCCGCGGTGAACGATCGTAATATGTATTATGCCTTTCATGCCTGGTTTGAGTCGTTTTCGAGTTGTACATATAGAGTAGATCGCAATGAGGTCAACTTGTTGGTTCACTATGTCCTGATCGCGCCCCACTTTGCTCGCCCCTCCCGGCTTCGTCGGAGACGGTCTCGGCCGTGGTCGCATCGCGTACCGCGGCGGGGGTTCTGTTTTTTACTCGTTATCAAAAAAGGTTTTTCCGATGCAACTGTGTACTCGTACATATAGAGCCAAAATAAAAATCAGTCTACCGTAGCTCAAAATAAATAAGTAAGACGTTGGATAGATCAACATATTCGAAGCTTTCTTCCCTTTCTTGTGCTTTGGAGTTCGGAGAGTTGCAATACCGAAGAGCTCCTGTGTGTGTTTCATGTTTGGGTGCCATGTCTTTTACCTTTTTTGGGGTGCCATTGGTAACCGGGCCTAGCTGGTATGAGACACCGCGTAAAAACATAAACACACGCTCCTATTTACTGTTCCAGCTACGATGCGGTATAATACGTCGGCGCCGCTGTTTGACATCAGGTATCTTGCATTCGTAGATATGGTGAACAAGTCTACAGACGAAGCAACAGTTAGTTGTTAATGGACGAACTGAGGGGACCCTCTTCGTGGTACACGTTCACTCACGTGTCGACAAAGTATCAGCAGTACTTCGAACTTGATCCTCTCCTCCTGCAGCAGACGATATTGGTCTCCAAAACTCGTTCCGCTGGTGGTGCAGCCGCAGTCGTTGTAGGCGAGGTGGTGGTATCTTGAGCCCCGATGTCCATCCGTCGCTACCACGTCCTCCACGTGTTTATTCGAGGCACGAAACCTAATAATGAAGATATCGTATATATAGCGTGTATACCAGCGCGTAGCTGGTGTGTAGGCAAGCAGACCCACGCACTTGCCGATCACCGGACAGGATACAGCCTGACTTGGAGGTGAACGCGGGATAAGTCGCTGTGAGGCAATCGTTACCGACCTTGTACTGCCCCTCATCTGCAATGCATTGTACGAGTATCGACAAAAGGAGACATTTTGAATCACTTTTCACAAGTTGGATGTTGGGAAACAGCAGTAAAAGGCTAATTATTATGCCGTTGGATTGAGAGGATGAAAAAACTCGGTTTCCGATCCACTTTAAATTCGACGGGGTGTGTCTGTATCTGTATGTCTTCCCTTAGGGCCCGTACAAACGGAGCGTTTTGACCCTAAAAACAAAACCTAAAAACAAAACCTAAAATGAGTTATGAAGATTCACTCCCTCTGATTGGCGAAACAGAAAAAAAGAGACCCAGGAGACCGCGATGGGATATTTTTGCTCTTCGGTTTATTTTAATCGAAAATCGATTAAAATGACCCTAAAACCAAAACACGAAAGATGAACAGCCCAGCGAGAACGGAGATCATGGCGACAACCGCAGCTACGAACGCCCCGTACACTGGACAGCCAGAAGACAGAGAGCAGACAAGGCGCGAACAACATGCGGCTGGTGCCAGGCAATGCAGTGTTCAACGCCGTAGCCAAAACCGTGGCTCATGGGGCGGTCCAAGTCGAATTGCGTGCTGCTGTACATTCAAAAATCATCTGTTGTAGCAAGCGGTGAAACTTTTTGTACAGCACCCGTACTTTATCCAGCGCAAATCTCGCGCTCCAGGCTACGGGCGCCATTGCAGCAGCAGAGTATGGTCGGCTAGTCATGTGGGCACACTCTCCTCTTTTTTCAGGGCTGGGCGTCGCCTCTACCGCAGCTGGGTGGTGCATTACTGCTGGTCTTCCACCTTGACCGTTGACTCGTTTTCGCTTTTGTTTTTCGCTTTTGTTTTTCACGCGTATCCTGCGTTTGTACACCATCTTCGATTTTACACTAAAAACCTAAAGTCTGTTCGTTTTTAGGGTTTGTTTTTAGGTTTTGTTTTTAGGTTTTGTGTTCCTCGTTTGTACGGGCCCTGACATGCCCTCACTATCATCGTGTTGGGGAACTAGGAGACACGTGTACACAACAGTTTGAGTACGAGTACAAAGGGTTCAAGGGCTACACCGACAAGCCGAGCGTACAGTGACGCTGGCCCTGGCCTCATGTGTCCTACTACTGCTGCTGTTGCTGCCGTTCCGTTGCTGTTGTTGCTGCGGCCGCCACAGCTGCTGCTGCTGCTGCTGCTGTGCTGTACGCTGTATGATATGTATTGTTTTTCGATTTTGTAATTATTTCTTCAACCAATTTATTGGGGTAAAAACATAGTGTCATGTTTGTGTGCAGTGCAGTCCTATATACTATGCCCTCCCGTGATAGTATATTCGGCCTTCTTTTCTCTCTACTGGTTAGTAGAAACTCTGACCCGGAGTAACATCCATAGCAGTGTCCCCCCCCCCCCCCACTGCGGTTCGTGTCTTCTTGCATTGTTATTGGGCGAAGACTGCGGCATTTGCATCCCTCCTTGACTCGCTTCACATTCCACGTGCGCCCACACACCTACGACACAGAGAAGGTACATACTACTGTAGTGTTGGATATCGAAACCCAAACCGTTGCGGTGCGATAAGGCCATAATAACTTGGGTAACGATAACGATAGCTATAGTGGCCATCGTTACCGAACCGGAAACCACGATTATAGGATACCGAGAACGATAACGATACCGGAGTCGGAAACAGACCTATAAATCTACTGCAAAGTCCACCACCCGTCTATTTGCAGGTTTTTCTTGTTGCGTGATCAAAACAAGACCCTGATGAGACATTCGCATCTCAATCCTTTACGTCTCCACCACGAGTTGCATAGGTCCTGCCGCTCTGGAGCGTACTCACTATGTCACCCATGTTGTCACACCATTTACCATCCCCATCATGTGTTCACACATATGATACGAGTAAAGACATACCGTGTGATAGTTATTACGAGTATGTTGATGGAGGTCCGCGGTGAACGATCGTAATATGTATTATGCCTTTCATGCCTGGTTTGAGTCGTTTTCGAGTTGTACATATAGAGTAGATCGCAATGAGGTCAACTTGTTGGTTCACTATGTCCTGATCGCGCCCCACTTTGCTCGCCCCTCCCGGCTTCGTCGGAGACGGTCTCGGCCGTGGTCGCATCGCGTACCGCGGCGGGGGTTCTGTTTTTTACTCGTTATCAAAAAAGGTTTTTCCGATGCAACTGTGTACTCGTACATATAGAGCCAAAATAAAAATCAGTCTACCGTAGCTCAAAATAAATAAGTAAGACGTTGGATAGATCAACATATTCGAAGCTTTCTTCCCTTTCTTGTGCTTTGGAGTTCGGAGAGTTGCAATACCGAAGAGCTCCTGTGTGTGTTTCATGTTTGGGTGCCATGTCTTTTACCTTTTTTGGGGTGCCATTGGTAACCGGGCCTAGCTGGTATGAGACACCGCGTAAAAACATAAACACACGCTCCTATTTACTGTTCCAGCTACGATGCGGTATAATACGTCGGCGCCGCTGTTTGACATCAGGTATCTTGCATTCGTAGATATGGTGAACAAGTCTACAGACGAAGCAACAGTTAGTTGTTAATGGACGAACTGAGGGGACCCTCTTCGTGGTACACGTTCACTCACGTGTCGACAAAGTATCAGCAGTACTTCGAACTTGATCCTCTCCTCCTGCAGCAGACGATATTGGTCTCCAAAACTCGTTCCGCTGGTGGTGCAGCCGCAGTCGTTGTAGGCGAGGTGGTGGTATCTTGAGCCCCGATGTCCATCCGTCGCTACCACGTCCTCCACGTGTTTATTCGAGGCACGAAACCTAATAATGAAGATATCGTATATATAGCGTGTATACCAGCGCGTAGCTGGTGTGTAGGCAAGCAGACCCACGCACTTGCCGATCACCGGACAGGATACAGCCTGACTTGGAGGTGAACGCGGGATAAGTCGCTGTGAGGCAATCGTTACCGACCTTGTACGTAGTAGTATGGCCGGTCCCAAAAAATAATCAACTTCCAAAACAAAAGTTCCCAAACGCTCTACGTAAAATCGTCCGAAAACGTCCTCAAGACCAGATTATTTTCGGATTGGGTTTGGGTCTGTTGGGTTTCGAAAAGAACAAAATATCGTTGGCCAAGAGCACCCGAGATGCCCCCGGACGAATGAACACTTCGCACGAGCAAGAAACCCGCATCTACGACGGCGCGTACGCACAGCGCACAGCAGCAGCGAGAAAGAGGGCTACAAGAGGGCAGGTGGTTTGAGTCACACACAAGCTATCCCAACAAGGCCCATGTCAACACCGGCTTGGTAATAAGGGTGGGTCTTAACGAGCAAATAAAAAATGAAAATAAAAAATGAAAATGACGAACAGCCTTTTGTTTTTTGATAAAAAAACGCAGTTGAGTCCAAACGACAGCCAACTTTATCTGAAAAAAAAAACGAAAAAAGAAGTAAAAACTCGCGGTGCAACTTCTTTTTTGAATCACGGAATAGTTCAACCGCCACCGCATATGGACTCGCGGCGAATGCACCCAACGACGCAGCTGCACAAACCCAACTCGCACGCGCGAGGCACCCCTGAGAGCAAGCGGTGCTCGTGGTCCAACCCGCTCCCTCGGGAAGGCCCTGGAAGTTGTGTTTGAGTCCTCGCCGTTTGTCGGCAGACATTGGGCCGCTCTCTGGCACCCCCATCGCAAAATATATCGCCACAGGCACCTCCTGACCCTCTGGTTTCTTGCATAGGCACAGCTTGGTTATACCCTACCGATAGATGCTGGCCGGCTTGATGGAGCAATGGTCACGTGGGCAACATTCGTTTGTCAGGGAGACGGATCGATCCAACGCGTTCGCGGGTGAAGTGTATCTCACTCAAAATCGACTGCCCAAACCTCTGGTACCCAGATATAAATTTGGAAAATTGCCGTTTATTCGGCTGATGATATTGTTTTAACTCAATTTTTCAACAAAGAACCACTACAGATAGTAGGCCGTCTGTAGCGTCCTACGCAGCCACAGCAAATTGTACATATTAAAACAGGAGCTGCGAAACAATCGAAAAGTTTGCTACTGACAAGTTTCGTTACATGCTGCAAACACAATAACGTGCCCGTCACCTATCCAAGAGCCAAAAACTTGTCGGTCCGGAGCAGGTCTGAGCCGCGTTCGGTAAGGAGTATTGATGTGGTATTTTCTTGTCAGAAATTGCAGTACTGCCTCGGTACTGCTATAAAAAACAAAGTATATTAATTTCGAAAGACCTGAAGGGTACTCTTTGTTTTCATCGAAGGTGACCCCTAATGAGCTCCGATATTCCCGAACCGTTTCTGCCAAAACATGCTACATCTATCGCAGCACGCGTCGTTGTCTGCGACATAATCCACAGATGAGAATGTTGTGCAATCACAAAAAAACAAATCCTACTACAGTAGTACTACGTATTAATAAATATCAGAGACTATGAGCTCACCCGACCCAAAGCGTGCCTGATCAAAATGTAGTCGTGTGAACTCAGGTGAGCGAAGGCGAGAACTTGGCTTTTACGTGTTGACGGTGGCGGAAAGAACGTTACGCTTAAAACACGTCTGCAAATAAATGCGTGATTGTCGTCCTTTGTGACGATCTTTGCTGCTGACCGTGAGTCAGAGAGTGTCGATGTTTTAGCGCGTGGAATGAGTAGTTTGGGTGTTGGGGGCGGTTGATGTGCCGGTATGACGGTGACCGGATAAGGAGTATTGTAATGAGGCGCGCGAGCGCGAAGCGCGAGGCTTTTTGCTTGAGTTTTCAAGGGGAAAAGGCTCTTCATATCGGCGTGCGTTTAGCGTGAAAATCCATGTAGCGTGGTGTTTGAAGACTTCTTCTGGTGTTTGTTTGCGACAGTCAACATCAACGTTTGTACACCGCATTCAACGTACACGGCACCAAGCCAGTCCCGTCGGACTCTGTGCACGCACACTTTTTAACGAAGTCTTCTCGTGCTGGTACCGCTCAACTCGTTCAGAGTTGGTCGAGCTAGGTGCGGCAACGTGTGTGTTTTACAGGCACATACATGCCTTTTTTTCTTTTTTTAATTTCGGGACGTAAAAATCATAACGTTTTTTCTATAAAATTAATAATACGTCACAGCGATGAGTTTTTTTTTTTTGTTTTCGGAGTTCTATGATGTAGGTGGTATTGAAGGCCCACTCTCCTACTGATGAGGGGAGGAGAAGCTCTGCTGTAATGTCGTACAGCAGTAGTTGTGGTGGCACCTGTTACGATAATAGGTGGGCAACGTGTGTTTTCAAACAAGGCTGTGGGCCATGTTTTTTTCAGGCACATATAAATCGGAACGTAAATCATCACAGGTTTTGTTTCTGGATTCTCCGAACACAACCCAGCTTTCTTCAAATTATGCCGAATATCAAAAACACCTAAAACAAACAAAACCTAAAATGAGTTATGAAGATTCACTCCCTATCTGATTGGCGAAAACAGAAAAAAAAAAAAGAGACCCAGGAGACCGCGATGGGATAGTTTTGCTCTTCGTTTTGGTTAATAATGTATTCAATGAAAATCGAAATCGATTATTGACCTCAGGGTGTGTCCAAACAGAATCGAAAATCGAAATCGAAAATCGAATTCATTTCGTTTCGGATATTATCACCAACGTGTCCAAACAGAAACGAATTGGGAAACAGCAAGATCCAGGCGAAAAACAACTGAGAGCACAAGCCATGGGCTGTTCACAACTATGTACACATGCCGACAATCTAGCGCTCGGCACCACAGGCCCACCAGAGGAGCAGGCAGAAGCGACGACAATTCGATACCGGGAGGTCGTTGGGCCTCCCATGGAGGTGGTCGCGTGTCCAACTTTGACGCCCCGGGATCAAAATTCAAATTATCTGAGAACGAACATTCAACCTCATTCTCGAGGGCATGATGCTGAACTCTACTCAAATTCTCTTCGCTTTGGCTCGAACGCCGGCAAACAAAGGCCCTAGAGGGTCTGGGCTGGTGTTGTGGTTGGCCTGCTGGCTATTTACGGGGGATCTGTGCGGCTGTGTTGGCATGCTAGCTGTGGGTTGCGTGCTGCGTGCGGCAGTCCTGATATGATATTTTGACGTGGCTGCGCTGACCAGTAGAGCACGCTGAATTGTTGCTGTCGTGCTTTCGATTTGCTTTTCGATTTTCAGCTGTCAATTTTTGTTATTTGGCAATGGGTTTAAATCGTTCATTTTCTCGGAACCTAAAAAACGAAGGGGAACATGTGTGGGCCAGGGACCAATCAGCGCCTCGTTTATTTCATTTCGATTTTCGATTTCGATTTTCGATTCTGTTGGACACATAAGGGCCCGTACAAACGAGGAACACAAAACCTAAAAACAAAACCTAAAAACAAACCCTAAAAACGAACAGTAAAAACGAACAGACTTTAGGTTTTTAGTGTAAAATCGAAGATGGTGTACAAACGCAGGATACGCGTGAAAAACAAAAGCGAAAAACAAAAGCGAAAACGAGTCAACGGTCAAGGTGGAAGACCAGCAGTAATGCACCACCCAGCTGCGGTAGAGGTGACGCCCAGCCCTGAAAAAAGAGGAGAGTGTGCCCACATGACTAGCCGACCATACTCTGCTGCTGCAATGGCGCCCGTAGCCTGGAGCGCGAGATTTGCGCTGGATAAAGTACGGGTGCTGTACAAAAAGTTTCACCGCTTGCTACAACAGATGATTTTTGAATGTACAGCAGCACGCAATTCGACTTGGACCGCCCCATGAGCCACGGTTTTGGCTACGGCGTTGAACACTGCATTGCCTGGCACCAGCCGCATGTTGTTCGCGCCTTGTCTGCTCTCTGTCTTCTGGCTGTCCAGTGTACGGGGCGTTCGTAGCTGCGGTTGTCGCCATGATCTCCGTTCTCGCTGGGCTGTTCATCTTTCGTGTTTTGGTTTTAGGGTCATTTTAATCGATTTTCGATTAAAATAAACCGAAGAGCAAAAATATCCCATCGCGGTCTCCTGGGTCTCTTTTTTTCTGTTTCGCCAATCAGAGGGAGTGAATCTTCATAACTCATTTTAGGTTTTGTTTTTAGGTTTTGTTTTTAGGGTCAAAACGCTCCGTTTGTACGGGCCCTTTAACAAAACCGAAGAGCAAAAATATCCCATCGCGGTCTCCTGGGGGTTTTTTTTTTTCTGTTTCGCCAATCAGAGGGAGTGAATCTTCATAACTCATTTTAGGTTTTTTTTTTTTTATGTTTTGTACATTCATTCGCGATTAATATTTGTGGTGCGAATAATCGAGAAATCGCAAAAAAAAAACGAAAGCACGGCGGCCCCGAGATCCGCGGAGGATACTCGCAACAAAGAAAGGCCTGTAACATGTTGCGTTTCCCCGCCTGTGTTTGTTTCCCGCACTTTTTTTAAAAGGGAATATTCCTGGAACGTTCTCCCTCTACAATGGGGGAGACTCTACTGCCAGTTCTGCAGCAGCAGCATGTGGTCGTCCGGGGACATCCGGGCCACATCCCCGGGTTTCCTAGCGTATATTTCTACGTGCTGCTTGCTGTAGATCATCACCCATAGCTGTCAGTGTGTGTATTCTTTCTCTTCTCTCTCTCGGACTCCTCTCTCACTGGGCTCTGCCCAGATTTGGGGTGTTCTTTCTTCAGGGTATATTACAATACACATCTTTAACTTGTGTCAGCGAGGGTGGTCATCTCATTCAGGTGGTACAGCAGTTCTGGCCCTGGGTTGAGCGTGATCCATCCGGTTCCCTCCCATAATTCTGCAGAATTCGCGACGGGGGATCGTTG
The DNA here is from genome assembly GCA_008828725.1 of Saccharina japonica. Taxonomy (NCBI): domain Eukaryota; class Phaeophyceae; order Laminariales; family Laminariaceae; genus Saccharina; species Saccharina japonica. Next base: position 102,889 of record MEHQ01004575.1, on the reverse strand, counting down.
GCAATCTTCGAGACGGGGAATCGTTGGCACTCAGACATTTTCGAGTACGAGTGATGGAAGTTGGATATCTTTAATCTCGTCAGGTATTGGCCGTGTGGATATTCGGATATCTCGGGTGGTATTGGGTCTTCTTTGGGTTTCTTCTTCTGGTCTTCTTGGGATATCTTTTTCAAGTATCATCTTCGAGTCTCATCGGTTCGTGTCGGGTATTTGTATCTCCGAGCCAGGCGTGGTATCTTCGAGGTTCGAGCTTATACTCGTAGCTTCAGGTGAAGGAGCTGTAGATTCTGCTTCCAAATTTGTCTACAACTTTCTGTGTTTGAAAGATACCGGCAACATCTTCCTCATGGATTGAACCCACAGGTGAGAGGTGCTGTCGGGTCGGGTATCGGTTTATTGCATCTATCTTCGGATCAGGTTCCCAGCGGTGCTCGAGTTGGGCGTCATCGGCTCTTCTGCTGGAACCACATACATACGAGAGTACGACCGTGTGCAGGATTTTTATCTACAATTTCGAGCTGGTGGATATTTTTCGATAGACGATAATTTGGTTCGAGGAGATTTTCAGACGGGTATCTTCGTGGTGGGGGCAAAATAAGTTGAGACGTGAGGCTATACTCTTTGTAGCATTGGAGGACAACGATATGGAGTGCTGGAAACGATCGGTCGATCGATCGACTGGTCAGTATCATGGTCGAGGTGCTGCTGGTGCACCGGGAGACGTTCGTCGTCAAACGCGTAAAGATTCATCTCATGGTCGTGATATTCATAGACGTGGTGATATCGGTGGAATTGATGCCTTTTCAAAACGTAACTGCCAAAAAATCGATTTCGACGACGACGCGTTTGCGACAGCCTTGAGACGTGCTCGTTCTCCTTATGACTGGAAACTGCCCAAGCTTCTTGGTGGTCAGGTGGATGACATCCGGTCATTTCTCGATTCCTTGGCTGAGGTGGAAGACATGCGCGATTGTTACCTACGAGAACTGATTCCATCCTTTGTATTACAGAGGATATGCCTCCAGGCAGAATATGCAGGTCGACATGCTAGTATTTCCGATGACGATCTAATAGACTGTTTGCATACGGTTGCGTATCCTAAGCGCGAACATGATGGTATCGCCATAGAAGAGTCGCTTCGATCTACTGCTCGTTCGGTTGCCGTTGCAACAGATAGATGCTGCTGACATGCGACGGTTCGTTGGGTCTCTTTTCGATGCTATGTGCAAGTTTGTTGACGAAGAAGGAGCGGCCGATTTTTTCATGGTTGGGGGTGATGTCAATGGATCGTGGAAGCCTGCTCCGGCTCAACTGTTTACCCGTATATTCTTGGATGCGATATCACCCTACATGTTCCGGCACGCATGTACTTCTCGGCTGATAGTAAACGATGAATTGTACACTCGACCTATGGACTTATTCTTCATGGTGAAACGTGAAGCGGAGGCTTGGCCGAGGACGCATCACCTTCTTGCTGCGCAGGCATCTATGTCTACGAATGAATACACTTATCCTGGGAGTCGAGAATACCAGCAAAGTTCCTTCGTGAAGAATAGCACTTATTCATGTCCATCGAGGGGGGCGGAAGTCACTCAGAAGCGTGGTGAATACTCAGGTCGAACAACTCAGCGTCAGGCCAGCCGAGGAGTGCAAGGGGTTGGAGGTGCGAATTTTTCTTCTCGACGTTTTATCAACCCTCCATATGTACCCAATGAATCTTCCGGGTCGGCGAGTCCGTCAGTTGAACGTTTTGAACATCAGGATTTTCGTCGACATTCACGTCATCGTCCTTCGGCTGACACCGCCAATAGCTTTCGTCGGTCGGTTTCTTCTCTGTTCCGGATGGTACATTAGTTGGTGGTACTCCAGGTGGTGGTGCTATGTTGCATCCTGCCGATAGTGATGCGGGACTGTGTACGGCTGTTACTACAAATGTCAACGCGGTGTATGATCAACCTGTTTCCACAATGGTGCAGCGAAGGGATTCAACAGCAACGGGCCCTACAGCTACTGCTGTTCCGGCTATGTCTACAATTGTTGGTGAAACATGTTTGTCTGAAAACATGCGTAACCATCAGTATCAATCTTGTGAGACTGCTTTTACCCGGGGTTCAATTCATGCCGTTCGTCGTATTCCAGGTCGACCTGTTGTCGTTCCTTCTGCTGCATTGGTATCTTCTTTCGAGGAGTCATCAACGACGGATGATGTGGATGTATGTGAGGATTCTGAAATTGTTGTGGATACGCCTATTATCGTTCCTTCTGCTGAAGTGGTTACTGTTCCTGAGGAGACGGTAACTGAGGGTGTGGATGTATGTGAGGAGGATACGATGGTTGTAGACATACCTGCCATCGTTCCTTCTGCTGAACTGGTGTCTGTTCCGAAGAGACGGTAACGGAGGATGTGGATGCATGTGAGAAGTCTGAGATTATTGTGGATATACCTGTCGTCGTTTCGTCTGCTGATCTGGTGTCTGTTTCTGAGGAGACCTCAATGGATGTGAATTTATGCGAGAAATCGGAGATTAGTATGGATACGTCTGTGGTTGCAGATTTCGATTCGTTACAGACGAACCCTCGAAAGGATGCTGTTCCTTCGAAATCATTGATAGATACCGAGCCGGGAGTTGTTATACGATCGCCCGAGGTCGGACTCGAAAATCATGTTATTCAAGTTCGTGTTGGATCAGCGAGCGGTGCAAACGAAAGAAGTTTTGAGGGCAAAGCGCATGGCGACACTGGGCATGGTGGGGTAAAGGAAGGAGTGTTTGTCGATGGTGCGAACGGTTCGTGTGCTGGGAGAGAGGTTGTTGGTGAATCAACTGCAGATTTTGCCGGTGGTCGTGTTCGCTTGTCTGGAGTCTGATTGTGTACCTCCCAGCTCGGGCCCTCTACGAGCTGCGCCTGACTGATGGCTTTAGGCCACAATAGTAAGAAGCTGGTTGATCACTTCTGTTCTGTAAGTTGTTATATGAATGTGTGTGTTTATTTGTGAAGTGGCATTTCCTGAAAGGTCTTACTGCAATTGTGTACTGTGGTGATTGTGAGAGATGGGAGGGCGTCGTTAAATATTGGTATGTAGGCTGTCAAGTAAAACTGGAACGGTTTGTCATTCAAAGGTGTGCTGTGACATTTGTCTGATTTCAACGAAACAAATTTTGATTCCGTAGTGTTTCATCACGAATGGATGTATGTCACCGGTAGAAAATTTGTTGACACGGATGGTGACGTTGATCGTGGTTTATTCCACCTCCCTTTAAGTTGTGTTTTGTTTCCGTGGATGGCCGCCGGCTGTCCCTGTCTTTTTTCTGTCGTTTTCCCCAAGTCCCTTTGGGCCTGTGGGTTCGCTCTGGGGGGGGGCTCTGGTCGTCCGGGGACATCCGGGCCACATCCCCGGGTTTCCTAGCGGATATGTCTACTTGCTGCTGTAGATCATCACCCACAGCTGTCAGTGTGTGTCTTCTTTTTCTTCTCTCTCTCGGACTCCTCTCTCACTGGGCTCTGCCCAGATTTGGGGTGTTCTTTCTTCAGGGTATATTACAATACACATATTTAACTTTTGTCAGCGAGGGTGGTCATCTCATTCAGGTGGTACAGCAGTGCTGGCCCTGGGTTGAGCGTGATCCATCCGGTTCCCTCCAATAAGCAGCAGCAGCAACAGCAGCAGCAGCAGCAGCCACAGCTCGGCAGTAGCAGTGCACAGCTTTACCACACAATCCGAGGCCCCAACCCAAGTACAACAAGCTTCCCGGTGTACTGTAGTATGAACTCGCAGCCGTCACACCCTACGACAGCAGCAATGGCGGCTGCTGTGAGAGGTATTCCGCACGGACTCAACCGATATTTACGTCACTCTAATGATCATTCGTAGCATAGATAGGCACTGCGAAACAAACAAAAACCATTTTACTCCACCCAGCACCTTCGACGCTTCCCCGACTAGAGCAGTACAGGACACCTGGATTTCTTATTCGAGAGAGGGTGCTTTCTTCACTAATTTCAAGACAACGACTCCAGAATTTCCTATTCTCCCTCTAAATTTCAGCCTGGCTTTCTTAGCCTGTTTCTTATTAGGTGTCTCGTACGACGCTGTGCGTGTATCGAACACACTCACCACGCAGCACAACACCAACACCTACGCAGACCGGCAACACATACCATAACACCAACGCCTAGCCCAACAGAGAGGTCACCTGGCAGCAGGCAAGCGCTCACACAATGCCTGCCAGCCTGGTGCACCCTGCACTGAGGCTGACATGCTCGTCCCGCGAGTGCTCTCTTGACAACATCTTATACGTGCGGTGCACCGCTTCACCATGCCTCCCAATCGAACATTTTCCGAGCATTGACTACTGTAGTGATCCTGTGAGCAAGGCCGGCTGTGCTGCTGTTGTCTGCATCATTATGTACCCCAAGCTGAAGCACGCGACGAAGACGCGAGCGAGGCACTCGTATTTGTAACCGTTTGAAAACCGCATCTCCGTCCTCGAGTTTCTTTGTGAATTTCTGGCCGCTCCCTGAAAGACAGCCTCCTCTTCTCGTCACATATTGTGCAGATATCTCGAGGATCCAACTCTTGAACATGAGCTACAGTACGTATACTACAGTACTACAGTACAGATAGTTTATCCGTGTTATCCCGGGTGTGTGTGTGTTGTCTCCTCACATTAAAACTCGTTATTTCTACCCAACTACATCAGTACACCCTGAGTCTGTCCTGATTCCTGATCCTACTATTATATGTACTGTGTAGTAATTGGTGGTAATGAGGCCCGACGTCGGTATCTGCCGTAGCCAAATCTGCGAGGCATCACAATAGGGGGATACTGCCGTGCTGAGTGCTGAACCAAAACACGAACAAACATCTACGTATACGTGCCGTTTGGGTTCTTTCTTGAAAAAAAACAATCAACAGCATACACCATACAGCAGCAGCAGCAGTAGGACACATGAGGTCAGGGCCCCAGCGTCGCTGTACGTTCAGCGTGTCGGTCTAGCACTTGAACCCTCTGTACTCGTACTCAAACTGTTGTGTTCACGTGTCTGCTGGCTCCCCAACACGATGATAGTGATATTTGGTATAATTTGAAGACGAAAAAAACTATAGGACCTGTCCAACAACTGATACACGTAGCAGGTGCCACCACAACTACTGATACTGCTGCACGACATGTACAGGAGGACGTTTCCGTCTCCTCGTCAGTAGAGAGGTGGGCCTTTTACAATACCACCTACATAATGTCTAGGAGACACGGCCCTAACGTTGCTGTGGTCAGGCACACTCTGCCTACAGGTCAGCTGCTACTGGTAGAGTTGGGTTTCGTTCGGTAGAACTCCAAAAAACACTTCTTTTGTGATATTTTACGTTCTGATTTTTATGTGCCTGTATAAAAACATGGCCTACAGCCTTCCTTTGATCACACACTTTGCCGCACCTATTATACATATTCATGTGTACGCATTAGGGTTTTAGGGGCTAATTTGGAATGATATGATACCATCAGATGAGGTTTACTTAACTATCATAGCCCTGTGAAATACATTATCCTACGTTTCCAATCCTTATACAAAAGCTCCCTGCTGTCCTATACTGATATCCGCAAGTTACTTTCGTAACTCGTGCATCATGTCGAGACCGCTTCGCTGGTCTAGTACCTAACCCGTGTGTCGGCAACGACGGGTAGGGCCGCTTTATTTCTCGGCGTGAGTTGTAGCCATTGACAACAGTGTCAAACCTATGAATCCATGCGTTTTCTCGAGTACACCAGTGCTTCTGTTAATTTTATGGAAGTATTGGACACAGGGAAAGAAGCTTGGAAATTCCTCAAGGATTAATACCACGAATTTGGAGTCATCCTTACTACGAGTACTGTCTTTCGTAGGTATCCAGAAACAACATGTCTGTGGAATATAACGCATGGGTTCTTACACGTATACTACGTTCAACATGCGTTTTTCTATTTCTGAGATTGACAATGGCGTAGATGCGTCACATGTTACCCCTTGCTATTGGGGGATACGTCTTAGAGAGCCTGGTTTCATAAGCCATTCAGGAATTAGTTTCCTGACTTTATCCGTTGCAAAGCTCCTGTGGTTACTCTTGTCCAACTATGCGTCCCTGATCCTCCATACCTAGGGTGATCGCAGTTTACTGCTTTTCTCTAGATCTTAATAATGTCTCTCGCATCATTTTAGCTCGAGTCCCATGTACCCAATGCAATATTTTTGGTGGTCTACTACGCCGCCCCCGTTTCCTTGGCATCGTCATTTGACATTCTATGAATTGGGCATCACCGGGTGAAGTCCTAGATGCCGTTAGATCGTACTCAGTCCTTCCGTTGATCATGTAGTCGAGAATGTTTATCAGGTTATTAAATTAATATGTTTCGCGGCGGAGGGGGGGGGTGCAGGTAGTGGGGGGGGGCGGGCGGAAGATGAAAGGGGGGGGGGTGGGAAGGAAGGGGGGCAGCAGGTTAAAGAGGTGTTACAAAATATTTTCAACAATAGTTATCAAAATCAGCGAACGATTAAATCTTCCTCATCACGTTAGTAGGTGTCACTGAGTTCAAACATGTTTCGAGATATTGTAAATTACAACCCCAGTAGTTCGGCCTTCCGAAAAGCTTGAGATGGGAACACCCCGTAGCGACCCTGTAGGGAACCATGCTCCCGCCTTGCCTCCGGCTAAAGCCCGGTCCTATCGTGCAAGCTGCATCTCTGAGCATGCGTTTGCATCGTGAGGTGCACGGCGTAGGCTGGGATACGGCCAACTGCCCCTGTCCCGCCATCCCAGATACGTTGGCGTTGAGTGAGGTGCTGGTGTGACATCGCCACCCTTCTAGAGAGGGCGATCGCGGCGCAACCCAGTTTCCAGCAAACCCTGACCAATGATGCACGCCCATCTATTTACATACCAGCACCAATATGGTGGGCCGCGGCCTAGCGGCGCAATTACCCAGAGTACGAAAAGGCCACCAAACCCATGGTTTGGTATTACTCTTTTATCGCCCTCGGTAGATGCAACTCCTATCGCCTGGTAAAAAATAAAATCTCTCATAAATATTTGTCCGGTAGGAAAGTTTTTTTAGTCAAACACTGGCTGTAGATTATACGCAACATCAAATATGCTTACAGCATCTTCTGGCAGGCCCAGCCAGAAGGCACGAGTAGCTACTGCAAGTAGATTTCCGCTGCCAGTACGTACTGGTTGCAGTGCCTAGCCCTCTTTATTGTTCAGTTTTTCCGTACCCGGGTACATACCCGTACCGCACTTAGGTACAGCCTCAAACACCTTACATATGGTTTAGGTATACGTCAAGGTACGAACCTCGATACCTTACCCAAGTTTCAGGTACGATAGGCGCGCCACTCGACACATTACCCGGGTATCGGGTATACACGTCGACGAAAGACCCGGGTTTAGGTTCGAGCTCAGGGACGACCTCAATACGTCACTTCGGCACTTCCAGGGCATTCCTCGGGATTTTTCCCGCGGGATTCATCACGCGATTTCGTGCGGGATTCGGGATTATCACGTGGTCCCCCGATAAATGTGAAACCCTGTTTCCGCACAAACGCGCCACGTGCAAATTCCTGAATCCCGTTCCCGGTCCCGCAGAAATTAGCAAATCTTGTTCCCGCACAAACGCGTCCCGCGCAAATTCAAAAGTCCCGTTCCCGCACAAACACGTCCCGCACGATTCCGGATATGCCGAATGCCGTCCCGCACGATTCTGGATATCCCGAATCCCGTCAGTACAGAAACGCGAAATCCCGTATAAACGTTTATGATAATCGCCCCTTCGTAAAACGAGGGACTATGACCAGGGTACGTGCATGTGTCATGTTCCGACTGCGATTCTGTCCTTTTTTCTTTTACCTTTTTTGTCCATACCTATTTTTTTACAAAAAAACTAATGTGCTCGTACTGAAAACTTGGTATAGAAAAGATAATCCGATATGTTGATAATCAATACGAGCTGGGCCAGCCATAAAACGGATTTTCTGTTGTGAGCTTGTAGCGCCGCCAATTTTGCGAGTTAGACTTAGAAATTTGGCAGAGATGATCCTGACATATTATTGGAGATGCAAAAAAAAAACGTATAGGAACTTTTCTCGACTTTAAAAACAAACGACTCGATGTAGCCGAGATATCGGCGAAAACCCAAAAGTAAAAAACATTCTGAGTTTTTACCAGATTTCGGCGCTAGTTTCACATGACAGCTAAAAAAAACGCCATTCCCGATGAAGCTGAAATTTGGTGTAGACAATGCTTGAGACACAAGGATACGATCGATGTAAGTTTCATTGCCCAATTCATCACCCATCAAGATATATAACTAAAAACACGTTTATATACTGAAAACAAGTAATTACGAAAACGGCAGTTTTACTGCGATGCCCCGCTCAATTTTTCACTTTTCGGACTGATTTTTTCACCACGTATTTGAAACACACATGCGAATGTATTCCGTGTCATCCCTTTTTCGTTTTTGTTTTTTCCGACTAGTTATGACCACTTTTTCATTTTTACGGGTCGTTGGATCAGTCATATATCCTGGGGGGAAAAAGAAAAGGAAAAGGGATGACATCGAAAAGGTTGGTTGGTACATAAGGAACACCGTGTAAAAACATCACGTCAAAACACGCAATATTGAGCGGGGCATAGCCGATCGACTGTTCTAGCAGAGTCTTGGCTGGCCCAGCTCGAACATATTATTGGTGAGATAGTTGAACTTGTGTTTGCTGTTGGATGTGTATTTGTGTATTTTCGCTCCGTGCAACTATCGCGGAGTAACCTTGGGGGTCGGATCCCGTCTAAAACAACATGTGTGGCACCACCGTGACGTGATCACCGAGCACAGCAGCAGTGCCGTGAAATACCCGCGTCCAGTACGAACGATTCCCGCGTAATACCGTGGTAGCCGTATCCCGCACAAAAATCACGTTTAATCCCGTCGTGGCTGAATCCCATCCCGTGGAGTCCCGCGGTGGCCGGATCCCGCACAAAAAATCCCGTCTAATCCCGTCGTGGCCGAATCCCGACCCTGGTAGTCCCACGGTGGCCGGATCCCGCAAAAACAAATTCGTCGAATCCCGTGGTGGCTAGTTCCCGTTGAAAAAAACCGGTTTAACCCCGTGGTGGCTATATCCCGTCCCGGGTAGTCCCGCGGTGGCCGGATCCCGCACAAACGAAATAGTAAAATCCCGTGGTACATGAATCCCGCGGGATTTGGTCCCGGAGTCAAAACCGCGTTGCGGAGAATGCCCTGGGTATTTCCCCTTGCGTGCTGGGATCTTGAGCTGTCGGTTGGACTTCCCTATTACGAGGGCTATTCGGACATTCTCAATCGCCCGGCCCGGTGGTTTTCGTCCGCGATAACGGCAGCAAAGGTAATCATATTACGTAGGAAATGCACTCTTGACGATTGTCTGTATCAATTGGAGGTGCTATAATATTTCAAACCTATTGTATTACACGCGTGTTTGTATTGCCTGCTTACTGGAGAGGGGCACCCCCATGGCATCAGTTTCGTACTCTGATGTGGCTCCGTGTGGATACGTTTTTAGATATTCCGAATGCCTCAGTCCCATAATCAAGTCTCGGTTTAACCTTTGTCGAACGTGTAACTGCCACTTATGCGTCTTGCTTCATACAGGTAGGATCCGAAGAAGGCTTTGACTGCGAAGCCAATTTTGCCACAGCCTATCGAACGTCTTAGACGATACGCCGACTCCATATACATCGTTTTCTAGAACAACAACTGTCATCCCGATTACGTAAACGGGAACACTCTAGTCGCCTTATGGTCGACGACCGTTGAAACAGTACCGGCGACGCTGTACCACGCGCGCGGGAAACCGCCACCGTCAATAATCTCCAGCCTGTAGTCGAGGGGAAGTCTTGTCCCATTGCCGTGAGTCATGGGATGTAACAGTGTGTTAAGGTGTCCTCATTTGCCTGAGGAGACGTTAGCTGTTAAAAGGAACACGTGCACCGTAGGGGGCACGATATGAGCTGTTGAGGGGACGATATAAACATGGCGATGGGTCGACCAAGACCCCTCCCCACGACTATTTTGACTAGGTCTGACGGAAAGGTGTTTCTTGTTGTGGAACAAAGCAGCAACCATACCATTGATCTGATATCCGTTTGGACTGCCTGTCACACACGTGGAAATTCCACAGAGATGACCCCTGATATGTATTTAGCAGCCACCATGCCGCTTGTCCATACCGTGGTGAATCAAATTGTGCGTCAAGGCAGACGGACAGTAATGCATCAAGTGTGCACGTGTATGAAGCGAGTGCGGGGACTCATGAGACACATATCGCAGGCGAGCAAGCTCGTTTGCGGCGCACCTCACCCACGACAGCGTAAAGCTCCAAAATATTGTATACCATGCAGTACAAATTCATACCGAAAGACAATGCGTTGCTGTGCCTGGCGCGCGTCGGTAGCACGTTGTCGCTCTGTCTACGGTGCAGCGTTACCATTTTTTATACGATCGAGGAGAACTTCCCCGTTCCTGATATGTGGCCGGGAACCAGATCGCCGCCACCACCCTCTCAGCGACACGGGCGTTCGTGCCGACGGAAACAGAAGGAAATTGTGACCGTCTTGATCAGCAACAGGTGGAATGCCCGAGTTATCCACCACACGATCCGCCGAACGTCGTCTAGTACCGTCGTGGCTATGATCGAACCTAGTTCGATTTATAGCGTCGCTTCTCTCAGCAACAGCACATGCGGCGGTACTACAGCCACAATAGGACCACGCAAGGTGTAGGTACCAAGTGATGGGGCCGAAACAACTAACGGGGTACTGGAACGAGCTTCTGCGGATCGCAAACCGATACTTGCCGTCGAGACTCAGCGTAAATCAGCGTTTCGCGGTGGTTCGGCCATGGTAGGAACGCGCAAGGTGTGGGTACCACGACAACGGACCGTTAAAGCAAAATCTGTACCGTAGTGACCCGTAGACTGTCCCACATCCATGACACTGGGCGTTTGTGTCCAATCCCTTAGATCGATGGTGAGGTAGTTGATACGCGGCACGACTCTCGAACTTGGTCACGAACTGGGCGTCGGACAGCTAACACACAGTGGATCTTCATGAGGAAACGCGGCATCCGCTTTCTTCCTCGGTGGTCGCAAGCAAGGCGAGTCCACCGGTAAGGAATAGGCGTACTACAACGGAGTCGAACGTGTACATTCTAGCATGTACCGGTTCGACGGACTCGGCTTCGTCACGGCGGAAGTCGTATGTTTCCCCATGAACAGACGACTATGTTGGCGCTCTATTTGTTTAGACCCTTGTCACCTTGTAGGTTTTGGAAAAGGTGGTGTCGGGTTTTATTAGAAGGTCAACGATGCAGTCTCAGATGGTTTGTGTTCAGACGGTGCGATTTCTGGCTAGGATTTCCAGCAGTTGGGCGCGTCAAAACTCTTCAAAATGTATACGAGTATATGTGTAGGGCTAAGAGAGCAACCTCATCAAGACGGCGTCTTTCGTAAGTGTGCCGTGCTTGTATTCATCTAGTTAATGGCTGTGGCCGGACACCGTCTTCCATCTGCGTTTCGTAGGGTAATCCTTGTTCGGGGTAAAGCATTATACTCATGAAACTATGGTCGTTACACCTCTGGCTCAACAGTGTCTAACAGTTGAACTCTTCATGTGACGCGCTAGAGATGGAAGTAGCACGTTCATGACCATACTCTATATATGCCATGGCGGTGCTATTTACGTGAGCAACTACCCAATAGTAGTGGGATATCTAAAAACATGTACATTGTTATTGTACGTATAAGTTGATCGTGGTGTTTTCACGTTTAGTGTGTTCTTTGTCATTGATTGGGAGGGGAAAAGTGACCCTGAAGTTTGGAGCTCCAATCAAACGTAGTTATACCCCCGCCATACCGCGCGTCTCAGATTTGGTATACTTGTATTCGTTTTTATTGCGCAGTAGCGAATAGGAACCTTGATGGCACTGCGCGAAACATTTCTGCAAATTGATGTTTCGGGTGAGATGTTGGGCAGCTCGCATGTGGAGCTTAGAAAACATGGCACTACACATGTGGCATTGGTGTTTGTCGGGGGGTGTGCCCAGGGTAGACAACTTCAGTTTGGTTTCAATCATGCATCGATACAAAGGCGGCGTACCAGTTGTTACGTACTATTAGCGGTGCGGAAATCGGGGTTCGTCGTCCTAGGCGTTTTCCGAGGACAATGGTTGCATGCAATTGCCATTCACCTTTGAAGCAAGCTACGTCAGAGATGAGGCCTAATTTTTCCGAGGATCCTTACTTCATCGGCTACGCGAAAGGCGCGACGCGACGGACATGCAAAAAGCTACGTGAAACACCAAACGTATTGCAACTACAAGCTCTTGGTATTCGAACAACGTTGGGTTAAGGAGCCCGGTCAGCCAGAACTGGTTCCGCCGACAACTGCTACATCTATCGTAGTAAAGGTCTTAGGGGGGCATCGAAAGCTAGAAGGGGGTCGGTGTGCGCCCAACATCTGGGACTAGCGAAGAGTTATCAACTGAGTCACCAAGCAAAGTGCTTGCCACCAGACTTGCTAATCACAACGGTGTTCGGGACTTGATTTTGCATGCTTGATCCGATTGCGCCAGCAGATTTTTGTCAAAATGGGTTATCGGGACTTCGCCCTACGGAGGCAATAGGACGTTATTATTTCGCGGCAGTGGCCTAGCCTCGCGGCTTTCTTTTTTGGGGGGGAAATGCCAGCCTGCCTTTCATATTATTACCGTCTTTCTGATCTGGCGTCCTGTACTCTATCCCTCTACCGAATAGTTTCAAACGTCGCGTACCCCCACGTACAACTCGATTCGTATCGAGTAACGAACCTACAATCAGGAATATTTAGAGCCGCTTCAGAACTGCGCTCGTGTGTTTAGGGAAAACTGTATGGAGTTGCGAGTATTGCAGTGGGAGATACAATATTTCCAGTAGCAGTGAAAGGGTTCAAGGGGCCCCTTCGGCCATAAAAACAAACATAGGTACTTGAGTGTTGAAAAACAAATATGTTTCGTCTATTTTACAGCATCGATCATATCTCTGGTGTACTAACACCGTGTCAGTACTGCTTACGAAATACGGCACAGCTCCAGTTCTAATGCTCACACCTCCGTCCGAACAACGTGTAGCTTGCTCGCTATAGTCTCTAGTAGGTGTTGGGGATCTCCGATCTGCAAAGAAGCGTAGGCATTGCTGTTCTTGCATCACGAAACGAAAGTGTTCCGCAGCAAGACTTTTGATCGTTTCGGAGTTCCTGTCTGGTATCTAAACTCTACAGTGACCACGTAGGACGCTACGGACGTTCGAACTAGAGGCCCTGGTAGATTCACCTACTATTAATAGTGCTCGGCGTCGTTGTCGAGAATCTGACTAACAGTTTCTGCAGCCGGAGAAACTGCCATTGTTCATATTCGTCTTTGGGTACCAGGGGTATGGCGAGTCGTTTTTGAGTAAGAGGCACTTTTGGTGCTTCCGAAAGGCGTCTGATTGGTACGCCTCCTGAGACACAAATGTTGACCATGACCTATGCTCTATAAAACTAACTTATCGGTCGTCAGTCCGAGCATTGAAACTAGAGAAATGCCGTTTTCTGTGTATGTAGAGTCATGAAAAGGTCGAAATTATTCCAGAAATAGTATAGCAGCTGAAAACAAAACACGGATTTGTTTTGTTTTGCTCAAATAAGTTTTTCCCGAATGGGTCCCTGAAAGTGTTTCACAACGATACAGTACGCGAAATATATTTGAAATGGTACGGTCAAGAATTTGAAGCTGTGACTTGAAGGAATATTAAATGAGAGTGCGACCTCTAGTACAGGAACCAGTCTGGAACACACCCAGTATTACATAAGAATTCCAGTCTGGCACAAAAGAAGTGTGTATTAACATCTGTCGCGTACTGTAGCAAGATGAACACCAAAATAACAGGGCGCGATGGTGCACAGACGGAGGATTCTGTACGCTGGCTTCGTCGCACGCATGCGAGGGGACCCGTGCTACGATAGAGGTACTGTAGTCCCAGTGACACGTTTTGGCTGAAAAGTTTACTTGATCATAGGGCTCCTCAGCCAAAACTCATTGGATTTTTCTTCCTCGTGTTGCAAGTTTTCTCACGAGAGACTCAGAGGTCATGGGCGTCTTCATTTGGTAGCACTCTGTATTTTCTCCAAAACCTATTATTCGCCTGCGTATGGAGCTCCTTATGTGAAGAGCTCAGACAAAACGCGGCGCATGTCTATCGTAGCATGCGTCAGGGGACCGGCTGCTGAGGAGGGTGATGCTTACTAGTAGGGAGATCGTCGGTGGTAACGACTAATCATTTGGACAGGACACGTACAGGATGTGGCGCCTCAAGGAGGACCTTACGGCATATTCGACACCAGGACAGTAGTAGTAGCGGGGTGGTGCGAGACAGCGTAGAAGGCCGGCTGGTAGTTTCGTGAGTTTCAGGACGGGCAGAGGTTGTGATGCGAAAGTGTGCCATTATGCGTAGAAGATTGATGCAGCAAAGCTGGACGCGAAGGCTGCGGATGCAACCGCGACACGGACAGATGGCACCAATAACGCGCCCAGCCAGGGGCTTGGGTGGGGTCGGAAGCGGAGTCGGGTGGGAGAGGGGAAGGTGTTGCCCCAAAGCTTGACGACTGGGTATATGGCCCTTCTTCCCTTTTCCTTGTTCCCTTCTCGCTTTTTTATTGTACCCAAGGGTGTGCGCGGATCTGAACCCAATACACCCTACTACCCCCCCTATCAATATATGATATATTTATTGGTTGGGTTGGCGTCGGTTGGCAACGATGCTGTAAAACACGCCACTCGCTGCGTGAGCTAGACAACCAGGGTGCCGTTTTTTTTGTTTATTTTTTTGGCGGTCACCAAAGCTGGCGGTCAAGTAGATCATTTGTGCGGGGTGGAAAACCTTTGCTCCACACAAGGGGAATGGTCGTATCACGTAATGCTAATATGGTAAGGCATCCGCGAGGCAGTTACATAGTAAAACCCATTGCTGTCTCCGGAAGTGGCCACACCAGAAATTAAATTAACTCATTGAAGCTGTCGTCCATATGCAAGTCCGCCTCAGAGGCGGTTCTTAGCAGGATGCAGCTCACCCTCCATGCGACTCGCCCAATACCTCACGGCACTTCGCGCTTGGTGCAAGCAATGTCTGCCTGGTTGGTGAAAACCCAACGTGCTCCGTCCCGGCATTGTAGGGATGCGAGGGTCTATGGTCATACGACTACGGCCGTGCACGACATGAGTACCCCCCCCCCCCCCCTATATTGGAGGGGGCAAATTTTTTTTTTGTTTTTTCCCCGTCCGTTTTTTGTTGGTCTCACACGCCTCTGCAGACGCTGCTTTACGTACGTGTGTCAAGCGTCTACGATACTGCTTGGCTTTGGGTGTACACTGTGTACACAATGGTTTATACAACATACTGTACAAGGAATGGGTTGTTACTGTCGGGAGGGTCGGAGTTGGGGAACGGCTACCACATTCGCCACACCAGCCACTCGTATCAAGGTTGAAAAACAGAAGCACTGACTGGGTGGTGTCGTATTGTCGAGAAGGCCTTGCCTACCCTTGGAAATGCGGGGACGATTCACCCACATCCCCTGATATTGGTTTATATAGTTTTTTGTATGGAGTTGGTTGATATAGGAAATGCTATGGTACTGCGGTTTATGGATGGCCTGATTTTGTTCATAACCCTAAGCAGAAACGCTGGGTGGTGTTGTATCGTGTAGAAGGCCTTGCCTACCCTTGGGAATGCGGGGACAATTCAACAACATCCCCTGCTATTGGTTTATATAGGTTTTATTATGGAATTGGTTTATATAGGAAATAGTATGGTACTGCGGTTTATGGATGGACTGATTTAGTTTATATAGGATTTAGTATGGTATGTACCGCCCTATACGCCGGAGGGTGCCTAAATAAACAAATTGCCCCCCCCCCACCTAAATTTGGTATCCCAAAAATAAAATTTGGAGTGTGGTGTCGTTTTTTGTTTTTTTTTCGGAGACTCTTGTTGTACCCGTTCTTTTGTTTTCGTTGTCTCTCTTGTTCCTGCATCGTATACCTCATTCGCTCCATACTACTTTTGCTTATATTGAAGGCTCGTGCGTATAGATAGCTACAGTAGCTCTCCCTGTTGATGGGTTTTAATCCTGGGTTTTGTTTTTTTGTTTTCTTTGTGGATCGTCACTTTCCTCTTCTTATTTGTTTCTTTTTCCTTTGTCCTTTTTCCGTTTAACCTTGTTTTTCTTTCCTTTTTTTTTTCGTTTCCTTTTTTTTTTCTACGTATGATTTATTTCATTTCTTCGCGTTGTTCACATTAAACCTTCTCTCCTTTCTACCCGTCGACATCCAGCACACCCAGCAGTGCCCGTGCCGATTCTTCGCCCTACTGTAGAGAGGTTATAGATCTGCGGTAACCAAAGTACGACACATATATACTACGCTGCAGTGCAGTAGGGACGCATGCCACGATAGAGGTTCGCCATGTTTTTTCTGACCTCCGCACTTAAGGAGCGCCATATCTCACGGAAAAAAACGATTTTGGAGGAAAATAAAAGTGCTGCCGGATGTGAAATCTCATGACCGAACTATACTCTGAGACATTATTCGTCACAAAGTTGAAAGTCCGACGAATTTGGGTTAAGGAGCCCGATCGTTCAGAAAATGATTCAGCCAAAAAGGGCTACCTCTACCGTATCACGCGTCTAGGCAGAGCAGACAATGCAATGCCATATACGACAGGCAAGACTTACCCTGCTATCAATCCAGGTGAATGAAAGAAAAAAAGCGAAACAAAGAAGACAAAAAGCGAAAAGGAAAACACAACAAACAACAAAAACAACTACTACAAACATCAAACAACCAAACACAAACATGACATATCAAAATGAAATAAAGAAAGGTTATTCTTCGAGAGGAGATGCGACAGACAATAAAAAAACAAATGCAATCAATCGAAATGAAAACCAACGTCAACAGAGCAAAAAACTACGTGAGTGTACAATGTGCCATAAGAAAAGCAGTTTTGATGTACCAGGTAAATAATTATTAGTGCTGCGTGAAAATTGGTATTTTGTATTTTGCGAGGTATCTTTGTATTGGTTCGTCGGACTTTCATGGTTATGACGAATAATTTTTCAGAGTATAGTTCGGTCATGAGATTTCGCATCCGGCAGCACTTTTAGTTTCCTCCAAAATCGTTTTTTTCGGTGAGATATGGCGCTCCTTAAGTGAGGAGCTCAGAAAAAAACATGGCGAACCTCTACCGTAGCACGCGTCTAGGCAGAGCAGACAATGCAATGCCATATACGACAGACAAGACCTACCCTGCTAGCAATGCAGGTGAATGAACGAGAAAAAGAGAAACAAAGAAGACAAAAAGCGAAAAGGAAAATGTATTAAACAACAGAAACAACTACGTATAAAAGTCAAACAACCAAACAAAAACATGACATATTAAAATGGAAGAAGGAAAGGTTATTCTTCGAGAGGAGATGCGACAGACAATAAAAACAAATGCAACAAATCGATATGAAAGCCAACGTCAACAGAGCAAAAAACTACGTGAGTGTACAACATGGTTCACTTTGTATCATGGTCCATCCTTTTTCCTTTTTTCATAACATTCAGTAAATTAATATATATATATATTTTACTTATGTTACGGTCCTTCCTGATACTTGGGAAAAATTAAAGTTCTATACGTACGTACAAGGGGGGCTTCGCCGCGGCGGGCTGACGCCCGCCTGCGGCTACGCGCAATGCACGTAACGGCGAGGAGTAGCCTACTGAGGTAGATTGGTAGCTAAGCTTAGGGCGAACAAAGCGACTCTGTACTGCCAAGGGGTGTACAGCAGTAGTACATGACACCTAATAATGAAAAACACTCACAAACGGAGGCTAGGCTTCTTATTTACATGAGAGGAGAGGATGCGTTTTATACTAGCTTCAATATAACGGCTTCCGAATTTCTTATTTCTTGTAAATATCACCCGTACTGAGGTGTTATGATACGTACGTACGTACGTACGTACGGGTATATATATATGCATGTACAGTAGTAGCTGCGTGTAAAAAAAAAGAGCGTGCATGTTTTGTATGTGCGCTCTCCATCACCATATTCTTGGTAAACGTTGCTGCAGCGCCCACCGCCCTCATGTCCACGCCCGCGAGCGCACGCGAGGCCCTGCCCGGTACTATATCCAGGCACACACCGACCACTATCGTACTACTGCTGAATACCACGCACGCATGAATACTGTACAGATATCATAGCATATTAAAAATTACCTGGTATATGATACCCTGTTACTGCTTGCAGCGGTACTGGTACTCGTACATATAGTACGTAGTACGTGTATATCAGCAGCAAAAGGAGCCGGTACGATAAAAATCCGGGTTGGTCGTCTACTTAAAAAAACGGAATATTGCATAGTGCGGTTTGCGTGTAGAACAAAAAATCATGTACTGGTTGGTATGGTATGTGCACGTGACTAAAAGGGCATGGAATCCTGAAAAAATCCAAGCCCCGTGAGACATGAGTTGGGCACGGCCGAGACCGCCCTTGGCAGAGTAGGCAGAGCAGGGGTCGGCGAGCACGATGGGGGGGTTGCGTGTCGCCGGGTGGACGTCATCGCCAGTTATCGCGAAAAGGGCAAAAATCTACGTCTAAGAAAAGCTGTCGAGCTCTCTCCGAGCAGCAGCCGCAATTTTGTACATGTATTTATAATTTTTAATTTATTTCGTAACTCCCCTTCACGATAGTCAATAACCATAATCCGTTAACTTTGTACCATGGTCCATCTTTTTCATAACATTCAATAAATTTAAGTACACCTCATGTTATGGTCCTCCTCGGTACTTGGAAATAAAATATCCCCCTTCATAACACTCAGTGAAACATGATTCACTTTGTACCGTGGTCCCTTTTTAATTTCTTCCTTCATAACTTTCGGTAAAATTAAATTTACCTCCAACTATGGTCCTCCTTGATACCGGTACTTGACAATAACAAAATACGTATAATATTAATACTCGTACGTAGTTGTTTTTAATTTTTGCTCATGTCAATATGCGTACCTTCATGGTACTTGTCCAAAATATATATAATCCATCTCGAAAATTAAAACAACAAACCAAAAACACAAAAAGACAAACAACAAGAAAATTAAAACTATAAAATTAAATTTAAAAAACAATGTAAAAACAAAGGCAATGACCACGAACCTTCGACCAAATTCCCTCATCCTTCCGAAACCAACCTTTTTCCGAATCACCACTTCCGTCCCCAGAAGCTTAATATATATATCATTCAATATACATACAAGATTCATACCGCGCATTCACTCACCCATCACGTCCTTCAACGAAACCGACTTCGGGGGAGGCACACCCTGGTGCTCTACCGACCTAGACGATCCGTCCAAGTTAGTAGTCCACGAAATTGGTCACCATCTCCAACCCTCCAGTACCGCGCCTGCTCGTCGACTCGTTGTTGGCCCCGTAAACGAACGGAGCCCGTGTCCTGGCCCGCAAGCACCACCACCGCGTCCCCGGCCACCAAAACCACCACCACCCCCAAACATTGAAGCCGAACCGAAGGAACCCCCCACCGGCGCCCCCCCTCCCCGTCCGCTCCCTCCTCCTCCTCCTCCTCCTCCTCCGAAACCACCCCCAAAACCTGAACCGCCCAGTGCTGCCCCCCCCCCCCC